>JACJUY010002336.1:28541-40938 GCA_014220935.1 Platorchestia sp. MABIK | reverse complement strand
GTCAGGTGGTCATTTCCTGTACTGGTCAGGTGGTCATTTCCTGTACTGGTCAGGTGGTCATTTCCTGTACTGGTCAGGTGGTCATTTCCTGTACTGGTCAGGTGGTCATTTCCTGTACTGGTCAGGTGGTCATCTCCTGTACTGGTCAGGTGGTAATCTCCTGTACGAGCCACGAATACTCACAAATCAAAATAGTCAAGAGGTTTAAATGTTGCTAAACTGACTATTGTCCCTCATGAGTTTGGCGAACTATGGCGATGATGAATGGTCAGGCCTGCTCAGGTCAGACTAAGTCAATCCGAAACCCACGTTAAATGAACAGGTGGGAGCTGTCTGCGTGTCCTGGAGCACTTTTCTAACTTCAGGAAGTATCCGCATTCCTGCAATTTTACGAGAAGCAAATAAGCGTAAATTTTGCTTAAGAATAATCTGCACTTCAACAGTAAAAATTATTTTCATTTTACGTCATTGTTAAAAAAACGCCATGGAAGATCCCTTGATGCAATAGGCTACGAAGCATGTACTGTTAAAAAAATTTATGACTATTTTCACAAACTCGACATAAGCGGTGACATTCAATTGACGTTCGAATATAAGTAAACTACCGGTATTTCCGGAATATTAGTAAACTACCGGTATTTCCGGAATATTAGTAAACTACCGGTATTGCCATTTCATGAATAATTTCTTCATATGATTTCTATTTCCCATAACGCTGGAAGCCTTCGAATGGAATTTTGTACATAGTTGAAACTTTTTCTTCTAATCTTCCAACTCAACCGGACAATCGATCGATTTCAAGAGCAGAATTAGGGCATTTGTTGTTGAGTCTTCTGAGGGCATGAAACAAGACATTTTCAGACTGCCACTGATTCTGATTTTAGCAAATGAAATATTATTAGTAAACAATATAAAGAAAAAGTTTCCCTCCGACGTTCTCGCCGACTTGAGCAGCGATAACGGCTCAGTGTGGCTCAGTGTGAACCAATGGAACCATTACCAATAAAATATAATTTTTTCCTTAAAACACTAATCTTTTGAACAAGATGTCATTCACCATTTGTGTATAATTGACATTGAAAAAATTCAAAAACATTTTAGAATGTTTTGCTGTTTTTAGAGTACTTTCGTTAGCAATCCTCAGTTCTGACTCTGTTACAAATGCTTCGTTTTTATGCCCATCAACATTCATATTACTTTCATAGTTCGGGGCTTCGCAATTTTTGTGAATCGTAGACTAGTTCAAGAATGTTGAGATAGGTTTTCTACATTTTTCTAGATTCATCATCGTTCCAGTACCAGTTCGCAGCTTCAGAAATGCCATCGTGTGGTCGTTAGTCGATAGCAAGTGTTAAAAAATTTACTTTATTTTTAGACCTTAAGATATTTGTCGAACTAATTGCTTTCTATTGTTGTCAAGATACCCTCATCTCGACGCATGCGCTCACAACCCTCTGTCGATACTTCCACGAAACACTCATTTCGTCCAGAATAATTTTCACTTTATAAGTATAAAACACAGCTGCGCAACTACGACTACGGCAAAAATATTCCGATTTCTTCGTTGAAGATAAACTGCGCACGGAAATTGAAACGCAACTTGTCTGTGTTGGAAAAGTGATGTCGGCAGCGGCAGAGCAGCAGATCACGAGGGCCGGAGGCGTTCGAGAAGATAGACTTCATTTATTGCTTCGGTAGAGAAAAATAGCTGCAACTCTGATTACAAATTTAATTTTGCATTAGATTTGCGCTCGTAACGCACTCATTACTTCAACTGGAAAGTAATGGTTTAAAAGCACAATGTAGAGCTTTGCAATATAACTTCAATGGCTTCCTCATTCCATCTCTCCGCAGAAATTTTTAAAGGAATAGATTGAAAGCTGACACGCATGATGGCGATTTTCGTAGTAGTTCTGTAGACCTCTGTAGTGGAAACAGAAAATAAAGCATGGTATGAAGACCACATTCAAATATACATGATGCGCATGATCACCTTGTGCTAATGTAACATTGTTACCAATTCTTCGTCAGTGGCGGCATAAAATTCTTCCTCTGAAATGAAACGTTTATTTTTTAAAAATTGTGAGTGGCAGGATGACTTTACTACCTGGCAAATATAAGCGCTATGCCCTAACACAAACGGACGATAAAAAGCGGATACATCGGATTTTGTGATAAAACAGTTTTAAATAAAAAGTTACGTCCGAGGAGAAATGAAAATATCACCAATTTACAATTCTGAGTGAGGAGTGTTCCGTTAAATTTTTAAGTTTTAATTAACTCTCTTAAATATTGGAAAGAAATTGTAATAAAGGTAAGCCTTTATGCTTCCCGCGTACTCGTAAAACATGTGTATGTTAAGAAAATTGGACATCATAAAGAACTATGTATATCATAATGCATGTTAAAATAAGTATTGGATAATTGTTGCAGCTAAGAAACCGAGAATGTGAGAAAAAAAATTTAGAGTCTGCGGGAAATCCTTCTTACTAGTCTAGTTCTCGTCTAAAGAAAAACTAAAAAAAATTGTTTTGAGCGCAGTGCGCAATCTGTGGTACCGGTCCTATATGATGGGACGAGGCCATTTATGTTTATACATGCATGCTAAACGCTACGATATTGAACTACGCCCAAGCTGCCCAGCGCTCTAGACCTTAGCTTCCTAATGACGTCGCGTGTACAGTCTTTGTCTCGCGGACATTTTCCTTTCTTCCTGTCCAGGCGATATGCCACCGCTGCAATTCATTTCGTTTTGTAAAGAGATGCTCGTGAGCTACATGTATTTTGCAGACTCTTTATTCACTTCGGCTGTTTTTACATGGTACAAGGTCTTTCATATAAATCCGTACTATTTCCATCTCTATACTTAAATCCTATAACTTGACATTTTGATTAGTAGACCAGCAGACCCAAAGTTTTATTCGATATGACCGCCTTAGGTCGCGATGACGGCTTCTACACGCTTGCGAGAGCTGAACACGGCGCGGACAACTTCTGCTGTTCCCAACTACTCCATGGCCTTTTTGATGTCCTGAAGGACTGCGATGCTGTTGTGGGGCTTCACACAAACTTTGACTTAAATTTACGACAAAAATAATAAAACAACTGGTACAGGGTTGGCGAGTTGGAAGGTCAAAATTTTTCTCACAGAATCACACACCGGGTTTTTTGAGCAAGTCAACAGTCAGCGGTTTTGTTAGCCGCGTTAGAGCATAAAATTCTTATTGAAGCCTAGGCCGTCACCCATGGAGTGATTTCTGTTGGCAAGACTTTGAACTAGAATTCGGTATATACTATTTCGTTGTCGATGAAGGAGTGGATAAAGATGTCATCCCCACTCGAAACCACGCACAGGGTCATGACGCTGACTGGTTTGTTTATTGTCATTGTAGGCTGGAAATAAGAGGGGCAATCCAGCGATCGTTTTGTCTGTTACAAGCCGTATCAACGGTAAAAATCTTCATCAGACAAAAACGTGATGGTCGACCGTTGGTCTGAATCCATTTCAAATCTTTCATGCACCCCTCCATGTTAACTTCTTTCATTTAATTAGTTATAAAGATGCTTCCTACCTAGTGCATAAAAGGTTAGACCAAGGTCCTCGATAGCTCTGAAAATTAGCATTAAGCTGACGGGGTTCTCCTTAGCCAAAATCGATAACGACAAGGTTGGATTGGGCTAGACAAGAGGCTCCCAACCTGGGGTGCTTGCATCCCCTGTGGGTGCGAGACGATTTTCCTGGGAGTGCGAGGGTCGACTGAAATTTCTTTAGGGGTGCGGGTCGCAAAACAAGGTTGGAAACTCCTGCTCTGTAAAGACGCTTTTTTTCAGGCCGTCTAGAAAGAGAGGTGTGCGAATTCAGTCTTTCTTTGGAGTGTAGGGGACTGCAATCTTGGCTAGATTCATCAAAACGCTTACAAACACAAACTGCATTGAATGCTTTAGGGATTTTTCAACGAAGGCTAGGCTTCGACTTGCACGACGAAGTCCACAGATAACTGAACTTATCGATTGCTTCACTGCATAATGTCTATGCAACGAAGTATAAATGTTAATACTTGGCTTCATGCAGTAAATAACTGAGCATAACTTGCACTTCAGTGTAGCCAACTTTTAGAGTGAGTAGACTTACCAACGTTTTTTGAATTTATTCGGGTGCATTTGAAAGACCCTGCATGGTAAACATAATCGGAGAATGACGTAATTAATTGTTACAAAGCTTACGTGTTGATAATTTCCCAGTTTCCATAAGAAGTAAATTAAGAATGAAGGCGATCGAAAAACAAACCTTGAAAAAATTTCGTTGGCCATTTCAAGGTCTAAGCTCATCACCAACAAATAATCTGGAAATAACAAAAATAAAATTAGGTCCCTGTACAAATTCAATTAGTGAAAATAGTTAAGCGAACAAGGATTTAAAAGGAAAATGTTAAATAAGGAAATTAAAATATAAATTCGCACGAGGCTAATTACATAAATAAATAATTCAACAGCTTTCTATTTTCAGAGGATTAGCAAATTGCTTTTCATTAAGTAATGGCTTTAATCCGCCAATATTCTATGGCAAAATACCAAGGTCAAAATTAGAAGAGTACATTTTAATAACTTTTAGTTTTTAGGATAAATTATTTGCTCACAAAGATCAATTATACAATGTTGCCTAACACTAAAATGAAACGGAGAATTAAAAAACTGCTCTTTCGGTGGTAGCGACAAGCAAATTTAGCTAACTTCACGTAAAATGGTCTGTAGGGAGAACTACAATCTATTTGATAACATATTTACCAATGTTCTTATGTTTTCAACTGTCAACATCTGCCTAAATGCATAAGTAAACAAACCTACGACTCGAGTCATAGGTCTAAATCAATAAAATTTTAAATTCCTTTTACAGCTCTGTGCCCTTAATTCGCTTTTAATTTTCAAGGAGTCCTTGTTTGAACAGAATGAAGGTTTAGAAATGGGTTTTCTCCTCAGCCCAACTTGTGCTTAAATTTTCAAACGCTTTCATGAAACTGTATACTTGATTAAAACATTTTCGACTAAATTTGAATCTGTTTTTATGTAAACGTTACATAGACAGTACGTTCAACCAATAGATAATACGTTAAATTGGCAACACAAAATGTTAATTAGACAGTACATTTTCGGATCATCCGATCCGTACTAATAAAAATCTAACGTTTCCTTTTTCTTGCGATGCATGAACAACCAGCATACTAGGTAAATAGGGCAAAGAAAAGGCTAGCCAATTAAATTTTCCAGACGCTGTTATTTATTACGCTTTAAGCATATTTAACTTGTTTGTGTACAGGAAACCTTTATTTTCTAGGGTAGGTATGAAATTTTCAGTTTATGACGTAAACAATTTAGACTGAATTAGCGATGGATCGAGTGGTCATTTTTTCACAATCGCGGTTGTGATTGTAACTGCAGTTATTAATTTTTTTCCAATCGCGATTCGGGTTGTGCATGCGATTGACAGATTTTTGAAAACCGTGTTTGAAGTTGTCAAAAAATCTTAGCTAGCTCACTTACCTATTTCTTGAAAATTATTTTTGGTGCGATTCTGCCACGCGATGCGCAGAATTTATATGTTTAGTTATCCTTTTTGCATAGTAAAATGTCGCACAATCATAAATTTGTGCATAATAATAAATTGTAGCACTTACTAGGAAGTAAATCCAATATTAAAGCTGAATTATGCACAGAGTTTTTCCAGGGCGAGAGACAAGGGCCCATCGCACTGTTCGCCTCATCCTCCGCCCATTGGAAAGTTGTTTGGTTCAATACTTATTACCTTCGATATTCAATTTAATAACTTTTAAAGGAAAATTTAGGAATAAAATTTTGGCTGCATTTCCCCCTTTGAACGACTACGTGTGTCGTCGTGAAGAGTTCCCGCGCCACTACTAAGCTGCTCACTTGGGATGCTCCTTATCTGGTTGAAGAGCAAGCAGATAAGTTCTTGCAATCCGTGCGAGTGTCTTGTGATTGTCTTGATTATTTCTCCACCATTGTAACGGATCATCAGCTGGAGGAATTCGCTTGTCAGTGTCATACTTGTCAAGCAGTTTATGTGTCTTCTCGTTGGGTCGAGGGGAACTCTCCTCTTCACTGCTTGAGCTCCAAAAGCGATTTATGATGTGTGTTAAAGACATTTTTGAAGTTCTTGGTTGATCAGGGTCAGTCAGTCATGCTCTCTTTGACAATTGTTCGCTAGTTTCCTGACTTGCATAGGTTGAACCATCGAAGTTTTCGATACTTTTCGAAAGCTGCTCGTAAATACAGTTGATGACACTTGTACTCCAAAAAAATTATCCTTTATGTCTGGATCTAAGTGAGTTGCAATGGAATATAGAAAAGTTCAAGTCTATATTATCAAATCTTTTGGAAATCTCAAGTTTAAGATTGGGTAAATGAGTCTGCTCCTACACTACTCTCATTACTCGCGTTCATGCTGTCTAGACAACTGGACAATGAAGATATCAAGGAAATGGCGTCAGAAACTGTAGGCGAGTGAGAGCTGAGGCTCTCAGTGATTTCATCAAACGGTTTTAGAATCGCAAAATACAGGGTGTCCTTAAAGTCTCTTTACCATTTCAAACATTCACTACAAATAAAATTGACAGGATTTTTTTATTCAGATATGTTCTATTGTATTCATCGTTTTTTAAAGTTTTTTACCTCACTTAATGGACTTCTACATGGGCATCATTAACTGCACGAAGCTCATCAAAACAGTGCTGATTTCTTGCCTTGTTTGCTGAAGCATAGACTCATCAACTGTTGCAATGACATCAGTAATCCTATGCTTTAAGTCAGTAATGTCCTGTGTCTTTGCTTGATGCACGATATCTTTAACATAGCACCATAGATAGAATCCAGATGAATGATTTCTGGTGAACGTGGGGGCCAAGAAATTGGCCCATCCCTTCCAATCCACCGGTTTGGAAGTGTTGGATTGAGGAACCCATGAACATGCAGTCCCCAATGTGGTGGTGCACCATCTTGCTGAATGTTGTATCTCGGTGTGAGCCTTGCATGGCAGGCGCCGCCGGATGTCTTTATTGCACTTGGGTTCGGATGGGTCTGAAACGCCCAGACCGCAGCGGCCGGAAACTGGCCGGCGAAGTCCTTGTTACACTGTGCCCCTAAGAAACACCGGAAGGTCTTTGTTTGACTTCCGGGCATTGCTAGTTTTAAGGAAGGTCTGTCACCGACAGAATCAGTACATTATTACGAGACTTGCTGTGCGTTTACTTTTCCTTGCTCCGTAGAAGTTTACGGCTTCTGATACGTAGTTCCAACTACTTCTAAATAAACTTCAAGTTGTGCTTAAAGTAACGATACAACATATTTGGCGACGAGGACTTCGAATCTCCGAAGTGAATTTGAACTTTACAAGTGCTCTGAAACAAAGATGGCGTATTCTACATTTAGCTATCCTCCATTCGACATTGAAGTGGAAACAGTGTGTGAATTTCTACAACGTTTAAACGTACAGTGTGCAGACGCTCTTCAGAAGGCAGGAAACAATCGCAGTAAGAAAGCTAGTATTTTAGTTAAAGCCTTGCCTGTAAACATCATTACTGATCTAAAACGAAGAATTAAGCCTACGTTACTCTCTGATGCTTCGTATGATGAACTAGAAGAAAAGTTAATACAGCATTTTGAAATCAAGAAATTCATTGTGGGCGCATCAGTTACATCTCTAAACAGAAAGCAAGGTGTTAGTGAATCCATAGAAAGTTTTGCTAAAACGTTAAATAACTTAGCATCTGCGAGAAACTACGAAAATTGCTGTCGCGATCGTCTATTGAGAGATGCCTTCGTGGCTGGTCTACATTCAGCGCAAATCCTCAGTGCAGCTCTACAGAAGTGTGACACCAAAGCATTCAACGAATGTGTTGAGCATGCAAAACTCATCGAACAGTTAAGTTCCGATGCTCAAGATATTATTCGTGAGGATTCATCTTCATCGTTTTTCACAACAGGAAAATTACAGCCGAACTACACATGCATCTGTTGCGGAGCTACGCAAAAGCATCTTGCAAAGAATTGCTATGCATNGTTCATAATTTGTCTGATGTACAAACTAATTACGCGTTATTTCAATCACATTGTATTCCTCATAGTGTCACAAAAATTGCTCCCTCAGTTGCGCTCAACAATAGTAAATTTGTCACTTCCAGAGATAGAGGTAATCCTAAATATCCTGTGTCCTGGTCTAAGCCTTGAATGTAACTCAATTTGATGTCGGTGATCATGTTCTTGCTCTGAATTTAAGAGATGGTCCCAAGTGGCTGAAGGGAATTATTGTTAGTAAAGTTGCTGTTAAAATCTTTCATGTTCAAATCTTAGCATTAAATGTAATCTGGAAGAGACATTCAAATCAGCTGCTTCATTCTTCTAGCAATTTGGGATCTTTTCAGTAGCAAGGCGGCTGAGCCTTCTACTTGGCAGCCTGTTATCAGTTCACCTGTACAAAATGAACCGCGTAGATCAGGTAGAATAACTAAACCTGTAATGCGAATGGGTTGTTGAGTTATGCTTTCCGTTTTTCATATATCCATCTAATGGGAGGGAAATTGTTGTATCTCGGTGGGAGCCTTGCATGGCAGGCGCCGCCGGATGTCTTTATTGCACTTGGGTTCGGATGGGTCTGAAATGCCCAGACCGCAGCGGCCGGAAACTGGCCGGCGAAGTCCTTGTTACACTGTGCTCCTAAGAAACACCGGAAGGTCTTCGTTTGACTTCCGGGCATTCCTAGTTTTAAGGAAGGTCTGTCACCGACAGAATCAGTATATTATTAGGATCCTTGCTGTGCTCCGTAGAAGTTTACGGCTTCTGATACGTAGTTCCAACTACTTTTAAATAAATTTCAAGTTGTGCTTGAAGCAACGGCACAACACTGAAAAATGATGGTTGGCTGAAAATCATTCAGTTGTGGGGCCACAAATTCAGTTTAAAGGTCAAGGTAAATATTTTCAATAATTGATGCCTCGTTGAAGAAAATTGGACCAATTGATGAGACTATGATACTGCGAACAAAGCGAGAACTAGAGAACGTCTTGATGTGCTTCGTGCAACTAAAGGTGCCTTTGCAAGTAAAAGTCTAAAGATATGGTAAAACAAACTTTAGTGAATGCTGAATACAATAGAACAAATTTGAATAAAATATCCTATCAGTTGCATTTGTAAAAAAAAATTTTGAAATCGTAAAAAGACTTAATGGACGCCTGTACTTCTTTATCAATGAGAATTCTGCATTTATTAGCTCAATTACATTGGAATGTCTAGAAAAATACAAACAAAGAGGCTCCTTCAGTTCTAAGGCTCTCTGCAACATGAGGAAAGAACTTCCATCTGGCAGGAGCGTCATTCACTATTCTGAAATAAGGTCCATCATTTCTCTTCTGAATTGCTTTGAGCTCATCCTGAGCCATCGTAAAGTGATGCAAGTGGGTAGCTATGCGTCTTACCTTAGCAATGACGTCAGTGAAGTACTTTTGAGAAGATAATCCAAACTTGATGACTAATTACAGATTAGGAGCAGTGCAATCTACATTGCAGACAGCTCTGCAAAACAGGGATTTCTTTATATTT
Source organism: Platorchestia sp. MABIK (assembly GCA_014220935.1). Lineage (NCBI taxonomy): Eukaryota > Metazoa > Arthropoda > Malacostraca > Amphipoda > Talitridae > Platorchestia > Platorchestia sp. MABIK. The sequence continues at coordinate 31,329 of JACJUY010002336.1, read as the reverse complement.
GCCCCTGAATTTCGTGTCAAAATATGGACGGCTTGGTCCAGATTCCACATTTAAAGCATTTCATCGAATTTCTGCGACAGATGATCTTCGAAATCATCGAAAACAGGAACCAGTATGGCGATCAGTCAGTGGCTTAGCGTAGAAGAGAAGAGATTGACCTTCTAGAAATTGTGGTCTATGCCGTGACACGTGTACGTCAAAGGTACACCTGCTGGAATATCAGATCATGTTTCCATTATGAATGACAGTTTACCGTCTTTCAAACCTCCCAGTATATCATTCACTTTATCTGTAACCAACGGATACATGTTATTTTAGCCAAGATTTTGTAATGATGCCTTTTCTTCATTTTGTATTGCAGACTAGTTTCAGCTAACAGTCTTATGAAACCATTATCCTCAACATGACGGAAAGACAGGTTGTCCATTATAACCATGTCAAAAGTTTTTCGATCGAGAAATTTTGATCTGTGGTTATTGATATCCCACAATTTGGCGCTGTGACAGAAAGTATCTATTCTTTCATTTCGTAGCTTTGTTTCTTGCTACATCAGGTCCGAAGGAGTAATTTTTGATTTTTTACAAATTTACCTAGTAATTCTTGTTCCTAAAGTAATTCTTCAAATTGTTCTTTATGCATGAACTTCCAGTGATTTTTGAGGACACTCGTGCTATGTCCCTTACGTGAATAAACTTTTTTTTTCCCTAAGATCACATTATGCAGGATCCTCAAATTCCTTCACAAAATACTTCCTCAAGACGCTGACTATTCACCGGGCTAATGTTCAAAAAAATTAACATTCCAAGAACATGAAATATCCCCGCTTGAAAAATATCCAATGAACCCCCGCTTGATCGTTCATTTTGGCCTTGCCTCTGGCGCTGTGAACACGTAGCTGTTGCTCAATATTAGCTAGTCATCTAGAGATCTGTCTTCCTATTGTACAAGTTATTTGTCTCTAGTCATTTTGCAATGCGATCTGTGTTAGGTTTTTTCTTTTTATATCGTCTGACTCTGTTTTCGCTTTTGATTTGCATTTCTTATTATTGTGACTGTAAATTTACTCTGTATTTTTCAGCCTGATGATGATGTACGAACGTCGAAACGTTGCTTTTTATAAATAGAGTGATATTGAATTTGGTAGGGAGTTTTTTAGGAAAGATGATAAGTAATTATCTTCGTCTTTTAACGCGTGATGAACTGGAAAAAAACGTGAAATATCACAAATTCACAATTGTTCAGCCAATAAGAATTGCAATATTATTTAAACTTTCAACCTTACAATCGTTTAGTATTATAGAAACATGGTAACAAATACACTTCAAAATCGCTCACTGTTTCTGAAGTCACTGTTCCCTGTATTAAGCTTACAAGTTTCAATTTTAGAAATAACGCGTTAACAGTTTCCAGCTTTGTCATAAAAAACTACAATTTTGTTATGAATTTGTGATAGTCGATACCGCTTTATGGCACTCGATAACACTTTGACCGCAACGGGCGCCGCCGGTGGCCACGGAGGGGATTTTAGTAATGCTGCTGACCGATCAGTTGTCACAAGCTCAATTTTCGTAAATACTTAATTAAAGCCAAATGAAGGCACGATCCAGTTAATGTTTACTATTTTCATAATTCCTAACTACAATGGATTTGAAATATGAGTTGAATATTGAACTTCGGTTTAACCAATTCGAATTACAAGAATTTCAAGTGGAAACAATGCACTTCGCAAATGTTCATAAACGTTCTCGTTTATTACACATTTACTGTACATCATACGCTAATAGCTACAAATACAAATTATTCCAAAAATATAAGCAATTTGTAAAATATAAGAAACGATTGTACACCATTTAAAACTGTAAAAATTATGAAATACATTAAAAATAATTCAAAAAAGGTAAGAGAGTATATATCTGTACATACAGTATTCATAAAGTGTCCTGAAAATACGTTGTATGACAAATTAATAACATCTGTTGTGTGGGATTTTTAACCGGAACACAGGAAATGACGCACAAAAGAACTTAAAACTTTTAATATTTTAAACTTTTTTAACACGACAAACTGTCAACGATAAGCTCCTAATTAGGAGAATTCACAGAATTGAACGGTCTTCATAGTGCAAGAAGACCCAACGAGTTTTTAGGGCGTATCTTCTCACGTCCTGAAGTATAACAAATAGAACCGGTGGCCATTATAGTTCCGGCACCTCCCAGCCCAACACAGAACTGCAATTTAGTCAGGAGGAATGAATTAGTGACTAAATGAGGTACCACCGCGTCAGATCATATAACACTTGGATCTCATGCTAGAAAGTTTTATTAATGTTCAGGAACTAACCTAAGCAACACCAAGAGTCTAAAAAATTAAATGTGGAGATGAAACACACGCTGGAGAAGGGTTAGGCTTGGTAAACCGAACAAAGTGGCCCATTAAAGTAGCATCCCATCCAGATCACGCTCGCCAAATGATTCTGAGGGAGAACAAAAAAGCCACAACAGAAAATAAAACCACTGCACGCTTCACTTCTATTCGAAATTCATATCACCACCGGCTCACTTTGAAATAGTGACTAATCACTTCCGATTTCAAGAGGGCACCGTAGAGCCACGGGTAGTATGATAGTGAAAGTAGTAGTTTAAGAGTCTCAAGGACCAAGTAGTTTAAAGTCACGAGGACCAAATAGTTTAAAGTCACGAGGACCAAATAGTTTAAAGTCACGAGGACCGAGTAGTTTAAAGTCACAAGGACCGAGTAGTTATATGTGTAGTAAAGAGGTTGCGAACAT
>JACJUY010002336.1:0-10310 GCA_014220935.1 Platorchestia sp. MABIK | reverse complement strand
GTTATAATTTATGAGTATAACACTATTGCTGACTTATTGCTAATTTATAGCTCATTTGTAATTGTAAGAACTGCTCAAATATTGCTAGTATATTGCTATTCTCCTAATTTACGTAATACGTAAAAAATCCTTGAATTCAACCTTTTTCTCGTTCGTCTGACGATACCTATAATAGAATAATCTTTGCTTCCAGCTCACACCCATCCGCTTCCTTGAGGTCATTTTTAACCAAATTATTTGTTTGCAGCCCGATCTCGACCTCCCTACTCGTGTGTGCCAGTGGGTCAGCCGGGGTCCTGCGCTACCAAACCGTCATGGCTTGGTTCTCCCCGACTGGCGAGGGGCAGTTGTGTTGCCAGTGTAAACTTAGAGCTGAACTTTAAACAGTAAATTACATTGCACTGGTGTGAGACTTTTCCTTCACCCGCCGTCATTTTCGATAATATCAGTGGGCCATCATCTCGGTTGAAGAAAGTAAAAAAAACTCAGACGAATCGAGCGAACCATGACAACCGAACTTTATATACTTGAAGAAAGACCCTAGGTTCTCGGTGAACTATTACAGTGAACATATTCAACCGATCTTAAGTGGGTTAGTCCTGTAAGGTTGAAATCTATCAAATTTCACTTCAATTTTGAAAAAATTGAACAAACAGATACGCCAATGAAAAGAGCTCATTCCAAGTGACAACTATTATCAGTAACGAGGGAAAGTTATTCATGCTCATAGCCAGAATAACAGAACATCTCCAAACCCAAAATTTGTCGTGCCTCGTACTTCGGCTGATTTTTATTGAAACCAGCTGCGTGTTCAACTTGTAGACTCTTTCGCTTGAGTGATTCGAAGAGTTGATTTTGTCACTCACTGCTTCGAAATTGCTGATACATAAAGGGTGGCCCAGATTAGATTATTATTAGTTAGTTTAAGCCTCCCTATCCTCCACAAATGAGATCAAAAGAGAGGAAGGAAGAAGGCACCATTTAGTATGGAGTTAAGGTAACGTGGAATCTATGCAGAAAGGGCACAGAAACAGTAAGACGAGAAAGAAGTTCGTGAAACAAGATCAAAGTTGAAGAAGAAAGCAGTAGGTGTTGAAAAAACAGGACAGCAGTGAACCGAAAAAAAGTTGGTCCATAACAAAACAAAAACCTATGTTATTCTAACAAAAAGAAAGCCTACCTAACCTTTAGCTGGGGCATTGTCCTCCTAGGAGCGCTAATTCCCATAGATACAATAATTGTCTCCCCCTGAGAGGAAAGGGTGGCCCAAAAATCACTTCACCATTTTAGGCATTTATTACACGACAACTAATACAGCTATAAAAATGCATTGCTTACGAAATGAAAGAAAAAATCTTCAACTTATACTGTATTCTGAACCGATAATGCAAAATTGAAGTATTTTTGTGATAAAACATTACGCCATTATCATGTCCCACAAATGCCGAAATACAGCAAGTGCCAACGAGCAAGGATTGTGGAAAATTATTTATCTCACAATGGATCGTTAGTCACAGTACCGAGGGACTTCGTAAGAAGACTTAATCATCAAATACTTTCAAATACTGCATTATATCAATGATTTCAAGATCCAGAAATATTGGCTCTACAGCAGACAAAGAACGCTCTGACACACCGAGATCGATACGAAATGGATGTGCAATTACACGTGTTTCATTGAGTGTTGCAACAGATTTAAAAACCTCGATTAAACAACGTTCCAATCAATTAGAAGTCTCATGAAGATCATTGCAATGCATCCTAACAAAATATTTTCAATTGTTTCTATATAAAATTAAAAAACACAATTCTTGAAATTTCCAGACCATCAACAAAGAAAAAACTTTGCACGTGCACTTCTTTGCCCCACGGATGATGAGACTTTTACCTCACACCTAATCATGTCTGATGAGGCTCATTTCCATATCAATGGGTACTCTAATGAACAAACTGCCGTTTCTGGTGCGATGAAAACCCTGGGATAATCCAAGGGCAATAACTTCATGCACAGAAAGTTACCGTTGGTGTAGCATAACGAGTGCAAAAATCATTGGTTCAAACTTCTTAGATGATATTGATGGCGCAACCATGACAGTGATAGGAGGAAATTACAGACGAAAGATAGATGAATATTTATAGCCACAGTTGAAAGATTTGGACGTGCAGTATTTATGGTTCCGACGAAATGGGGCGACACCACACACAGCAAGACACCATGACAGTACTAAGAGCTGCCTCTCCTGGTCGTTTGATTTTACGCTTTGGTGACGTTCCATGGCCACCACGGTCTCCTGATTTAAGCCCTTCAGAGTTCTTCTATTTGGAATACCTTAAAGGAAAGGTTTAAATCAAAATGTCTTATGCTCTTCATCAGTTAAAACAACATCATTGAAAAAATCAACAGAATTACTCCAGACATTTTGAAAGATGTCACAGAAAAACTGTGCACAGAATACGAGTGTGCTTATTTTTAAATAATAATCGAAGACTTTGACAGGATATCATAATTAAATAAGACAACTGGATGATTTTCTCTTTCATTTCACATGTACCCAATTCTTACAGCTTTATTAGTTGTGTCGGGATGTACTTTCTTGTGCTAGAATTATTATCACTACGGGGAAACCCGCCCAGGATGCGGTTACTTATAAAACACGCTGTAGAGAGAGAGAGTCAGTTAGGGTCACCGTCGAGTCTGCGGCGTGTGTCCGCAAAGCACAGCGGTACCACCGCTGTGACGACACACGAAAACTCCAAAACCGACAGTTGTCGTGTATTAAATGTTTGAAATAGTGAAGTGATTTTTGCGCCCCCTCTTTACATACACAGTCTACCCAAAAATTTTGTCGCACCCACATAAAATTTAGATATAATTTAAACATTTTTTTTTAAATGCTTAAATGGCAACAATAGCTACGCTTAGTGTCACCGATTGTCTGTACTGCACCTGATTTCACGACAACGAGCATGACAGATTTCATTAGAAAATGTCTAAAAAAGTTTGTCTTTGACAAAAGACAGGATATAGGTTTGCACCGAATTGGGAAAATTGTCAGATAAAAGTCTCAAATGATGGTCTCACGGCTCAGGACTGCGTCAATAATAATTGCTCAGGGTAAAAAGATGATGAAGTTAAGCAATAATTTGGGTGAAGCCAAAATACTGAATGTTTACGACAAGTGTTGTTCGAAATGATTAGTTGGAGCAAAACGTTTTAAAAGTGTGAAGCAGTTGACTAGCATGTTCAACGACGTCCCTAAACAATACTCGCTCACACTGTGCGCCGAAAACTGAAAGAAGTGGGTTAAGGAGTGTTCAGGTAACAGATATTTGACTTGTGTGAACCGGTGATTAAAAAAAAATAAATCAAGTTTTTACAGTTTTCTATAATTCAACTCGTTAAAGGAAATTTAGTAACAGAGCTTAAGCGGGAGACTACCGAAAACACACAAATACAAATGAATATAAAATGACAAATTTTTACATTCAGAAAGCTATAGTAGAGAAATTTAACCAATGTGTGCTTCACGCAAAACTCGAGTCAAAATGAAGCCAGAGTGACGAAATAGAGATTCCAAGGAAACGTTATTAGAGTCCGATGCTAGTAGCCGGCCAGGTCTTCACTTCCTGCGAGTGATAGGAAGTTGGTAATTGATGAACTGCTGAAGACGTTGTGAGATCCAAGTCCCGAAATTGGCAGTTTTAAATGCAGAGACGTTTCTGATCCAGAGTCCGTAACTTGCAGCAGCTCAGGAGTAAAATCAAGGTGGCGAGCTTGTCCCCTGGCATATTTCAGTTTCACATTCTTAAGTACGTAAGACGAAAATAATCCTCAAGTTCAGCAACCGGTTGGGTTGTGGCTGGGCATGCCCCAAGTCTCCCAGTCTGGGGGTCGACTGACGAACTCACTGAAGAATATACCAAAACAAATGTGGTACACACTAGAAACATAAATTAATGAGAATATTAGCAGGGCTAAAAATTCGAAACTTATGGATTAACAAAGCTCTGTTAAGTATCGTTACCACCATGCACCTCCGCCTCGAGCGGTGACTGCTAAAGCTATGAAAGGTCGACGGAATTCCCTGACTATACAGGATGTTTCAGAACTAGAGGTTAAAAATGAAACTATGTATAGAAAAACGCAAAAAACGATTTTCAGGAGTAGCAAAAATCTTAAAACTCCACTATTTTCGAGTAATAATTATTCCAAGTTGGAAAGTTCTTAGATTGTTTCTAAACTGGCTGCCAACGAAGTTAGATTTTAGGTGATTAATGTACCTGGACAGAGAATTATAAAAAGGGAAATATTTATGGAACAGTTGCATGTTTGTCTCGAATCTGAAAATTGAAGTCATAGGACTAAGTTAAGTGGGGAAGAGCGGTATTTTATTGGTCATTTGTTAACTAAATGTCGAACAGTAAGCATGGAGCGCTTCACGAATGCAGAACTTGCTGATGTGCATTTCATGTACGGAGCTGCAGCAGGAAATGATGTACTTGCATCACAGTTGTAAAGAGAATGCTACCCAAATCGTGAAGTTCCTGGACACAGGCTCTTCACCAACTCACACAGATGATTGCGTGCAAATGGAAGTTTCAGGATAAACAGACAGGAAACGATCACCTAGGACGAATCATTTTACTTTTTGAACAAAATCCTCGTGAGAGTACACGTTGTGCTGCTCTACATAAAGGCATTTCAAGTCATGTTACTGTATCGCAAGAACTCCACGGTCAAAACTTACACCCAGATCATTTTCGAAAAGTGCAAAGTTTGCTTCCTACAGATCATGAGCCTCGCATGCAATATGTTCAATGGTTTCTGCAAAAAGAAACAAATGAACTTAGAAACAATGCGAAATGTTCTAGAGGAATTAATGCCATCATTAGCCATTCATGAACCGGACAATAATGCGATTAACATTGATGAAGCAATCCTAAATCTAACTGAAATTATTACGACCGCATACAACCAATGTTGTCCAATAACACTGAACAACAAATTTTTTTTACTGGAGGTGTGTAAAATGATTAAGACTAATTTGGGTACGCTGATTTCAAAAATTATAACCGTTTTGCTGTATCACGTCAGGATTTTCAGTTACAGAAATATTCCCATTGCTTAGAAGTCAGAATTTCAATGCAATTTACAAAAATTCATTTATTCTTTTATTACATCATGAATGCTTCAAAATTATAGAAATTGCAGAANGGGGTCGCCAATTATCCGATGTCATTTTCAAGACAACATGAAAAAAAATTGGGATATTGTATTCTCATATAAAAAATATTTTAAAACAATAACTGAAGTACTTTTGTTTTTATTGACCTTTCAAATAAGTAAGTTTCTCTGGCGCACCCTGTAAAAGTAGGCAGAGACACGGTTGTCTCCCAACCCCCCTCAGCTTTATGACCTTTTCTTGTTATTAATGTTCAGCTTTTTGAATGTGGCCGTCTTTATTCAATTACTCTGAAACAAACTTCTCATTTCGCCCTGATTAAAATTTACACGCGTTAAAATTATTCAGCCTACAAGTACTCTGAAATCTCAGCGAAGTTTTTTGAAGATCTTAGTTACCGTTGAAGAGCCAAGACTCGAAACGTTTACTTCATCTCTCTAAAATTAGCATTTTGCATTCATGTTGCTGTTATCATTACCGCCGTCATTAGATGCACTGACATCTACAACTTTTTTACTTCAAATTAATCCAAGTCAAGTTCAAATTAATCCAAGTCAAGTTCAAATTAATCCAAGTGAAGTTCAAATTAATCCAAGTCAGGTTCAAATTAATCCAAGTCAAATTCAGATTAATCGAACCCTAAGTTGAGCTAAGAATTGAGATAATCATTCGTTAATTTGAGCGTGTTTTGTGTTAAATATGTATCTATTGAACGTGATGAGCAAGACAATCGTTTTTCCTTTCTGCAAGGAATACAAAAGATTTCTGCCGGTGTAGCAATCTAATGACAAGCTGTCGTAAAATTTGCTAAGTATATCCAGCATCAGGAGGCGGAGTGTGATTCAGGTCTTTGAGCGGCGTTAAAAATACAAGTCAATTGTGAAAACTTGGTATTATACTGCATTTCAAAGTTGTTTTAAAATTTTTCATTAATGGCAGCATGCATCCATTCAAATATTCTTGTTCAAAAGGTATGTTACACATACACATGTTACATACCTTTATGTTACACATACACATAGTATTGAAGAGTTATTTACTCTCATTTAGATATTTACATGCGTGAAATTCCACTTGATCACACATATAAAATCATATATGTATGCAACTACAAAAGATTACCATTGGACGATTTGTAGATTTAATTTTTGAAAGAAATATAGCAACGAAGTCTTTTTTTCGCTTGTTCGAACGATTTTCGTAAAAAAGTGTTAAAATTTGTTTCATCAACGTAGATGACATATTTACCTGGGCCTATTAATTCGAATGGATGGCAATATTTTTTTGTTAATGCAGGAATGTATTTGTGTAGTAATGTACTCATATAAATTGTAATCAAACGTTTTCGTACAAAATACTCAGTGAGTAGTGAATCGCATTTGTATGTTCCTTTTAAAGATTAAATCTGCATTCCATGGTCATCAATACATGTCTACAAAATGGTCATCAATTTGAATATTTGCGAACATGATTCTTTAATTGCATTTGTGTTCTGTTTTCGAAGCCCTTCCATTTCATACGTTCATAAATAACTTTTTCTCGTCATTTGAAGTGTAAGTGCATATTTTTGAGACACTTCGGATGTTTAAGGATCCACAATGACAAGATATCGATGACAGTACTAAGGAATAGGTAATAGATAAGCTGTTTCTCCCTTTGAACAAAAAAAATCAACAAAAACATTGCATAATTTTTAGCTTTTTAGTAAATTTTTTCAACTCTGGTTTGTTTACATTAGGTTTTAAACAATGATAAATTGATTTTTATCAAAAATTAGAGTTGAAGGCACCAAAAAATAGCGACTCCGACCTCGGCTCCACCACATTCTAATGAACGACTCCAACTCCGACTTCACCCTAAAACACGCGACTCCGGCGACTTCGACATCGCAACCCTGCTTTAAAGGTGTTCAAACGAACGACTTTTCACTGACAAACCGAGACTTCCCAATACTTGAAGCATCTCGAGTCAGTAGATTTACTATAGTTAGAGGTTTGAACTACAGGTACCGTTTGTCATAGCTTATTTATTCAGCCGAGCCAATTTTGAGCCAATGCTCCGAGTTATGCATTTTGCTCAGTAGTTCGCTTTGAGGCCTACCGAAGTAATCCAAAGTAAGAAACAATCGAAGAAAAAACAATCTATAAACAGTGATCACTAGCATGGATATTCAGTAAAAACTGAATTTTAGTGAACTGAGTTTTGTCAAATAAATTCTTCAAATAGAAATAAATATTTAGACAAATATGGATAAACATGAAGCGGAAATGTAAAAATCACCTGTTACTGTTACAAAATACTTCTCGTGTCCATGTATCATTGACTAGGCTAGAATATAGTTTTGACGGCACATTGTACATCCTGGGACGTAATTTCCTGCATCATCCATGGGTGAAACAATCTATAATGTTTTCTATTTTCACGTATGCTAGCAGGTTGGTCGACTCTTCTCTGTAATGCGTACAACTTCCGTCAAAAAACTCATTAACGAATCATGCACTAAAGTCCTGTCTACATTGCGGAAGCAAAATTTGTCACCATAAAATTTTGAAAACGTGACCTCAACGTTTATGAAATTTTCACTTCTGCGACAACATTCTCGTTTTAAGTGAATTTCAGGGATACTAGAAAATGCAACAAAGAAAGTGACACTTTTTTTTGTATTAGGGTTAATGAGCATTAATGGGAACATTCATGAAGCTTTCAAAATGTCCGGAATCCTTAGATTGTGAATAGAAATACGACAAAAGAGTGCTTATCATGACTGTTGCAATTGTAACTGTTATGTCTCGCAGTGAGCCTTGCAAGGCAGGCGCCGCCGGATGTCTGTGTTGCATTTGGGTTCCGCATGTCTTGGAGCCGGAAGAGCCATAAACCGCCGGAAGCTGGCCGGCGAAGTCCTTTATGGTGTCTTGCTACGCATTGCCTTTTACAAGCAACGGAAGATCTTTGTTTGACTTCCGGGCATTGCTAGATTTAAGGAAGGTCTGTCACCGACGGAATGAGTACATTATTAGGAGCGTTGAAGTGCGTTTACTTTCCCTTGTTCCGTAGAAGTTTACGGCTTCTGATACTGTAGCTCCTACATTGGTAGTTTGCAGCTACCGCTGAAAATACCTCAAGTTGTGTCGATAGTACGACACTACAAATTGGCGACGAAGACTTCGAATCTCCGAAGTGAATTAAAACTTTACAAGTGCTCTGAAACCAAGATGGCGTATTCTACATTCAGCTGTCCTCCATTTGACATTGAAGTAAAAACAGTGTGTGAATTTCTACAACGTTTAAACGTACAGTGTGCAGACTCTCTTCAAAAGGCGGGGAACAATGGCAGTAAGAAAGCTAGTATTTTATTTAAAGCCTTGCCTGTAAACATCATTACTGATCTACAACGAAGAATTAAACCTACGTTACTCTCTGATGCTACGTATGAAGAACTAGAAGAAAAGTTAATTCAGCAATTTTAAATCAAGAAATCCATTGTGGGCGCATCAGTTACATTTTTAAACAGAGAGCAAGGTGTTAATGAATCCATAGAAAGTTTTGCTAAAACGTTAAATAACTTAGCATCTGCGTGCAACTACGAAAATTGCTGTCGAGATCGTCGGTTAAGAGATGCTTTCGTGGCAGGTTTTCGTTCATCGCAAATTCTCAGTGCAATTCTACAGAAATGTGACGGAAAAACATTCAACGAATGTCATGAACATGCAAAACGCATCGAACAGTTAAGTTCCGATGCGCAAGATATTATTCGTGAGGATTCATCTTCATCGTTTTTCACAACAGAAAAATTACAGCCGAACTACACATGCATCCGTTGCGGAGCTAAGCAAAAGCATCTTGCAAAGAATTGCTATGCAATGAAACTGAAGTGTAATACATGTGGGAAGACAGGCCACATTTCTAAAGTTTGCAAATCTACGACGGCAGCACGGCCTTCTCCGGCGGAGCCTACACGAAGGGAACCTACACGAAGGGGACCTACACTGAGAGAATTTGACGCAGCTCGCACTTACATAGTGCAGCGGGAAAGAAGTGATCATCATTGCAACGTCGGAAAAGAAGATGGGTCAATGAAGAGCTCACGGGAGCCTTCACATCGGAAGAACGAAGTTGTTCTACAAAACCCTAGGAACGACAACAGTGACGGTAATTTCTCTGATAACCACTTGAATGACTCTCATTTTTTTAGAGTAAACACCACTGTAATTCCCGTTACAAAAGAGCCTACTATGTTAACATGCAACTTGAATTGTAAACCTGTTGAATTTCTGCTTGATAATGGTAGTGCAGTCTCAACTATACGTAAAAGAGATGCACTTGCAGTTGGTGCTGTTATTAGTCCTACGTGTAGCAAAGTGCTCGGATACAGTGGGGGCTCTGTAAATTTGCTTGGTCAATCTTCAATAATCATTAGTTATAAAGACGTCAGCTTTAATCATAAGTTTCTCATTGTGGAAGATGATAGAATCAACTTGCTTGGCCGAGATATTTGTTCTAAACTCAACGTAAATGTTGTCATTCCTGATAAATACGACACTATAAACAAAACGGATTGCCATAGGTTGCCGAAAGGCTTGTCTTCGAAATATGATTCGTACTTATCATCTGATTCAGAGTCTAACGTTAAAGATACCGTTCATCTTGATGTGTTGACTAATGCATTTCTTGTATTTTGTAAAGCACGCCCTGTTCCTGTAAGACTAAAAGACTCTGTCAAAGCCGAGCTGGAGCGCTTGCAGAGTATGGGTAAAATTTCTAAAGTGTATGATAGCCAATGGGCATCTCCTACCGTCAATGTTCTAAAGTCTGACGGCAGTGTGAGAATCTGTGGAGATTTTTCAGCCTCCATTAACAATTTTCTGAATCCAGTTCAATCTGTTCTACCTGTCATTGATGATGTAATTTCTCACGTCGGAGACGCGAAGTTTTTCTTCAAAATTGATTTGTCGAATGCGTTTCTGCAAATTTCGTTGGAAGAAGAGTCAAAAAAGTTTACGACCATTAAAACCTCGGAAGGTCTATTTATGTACAATTACTTACCTTATGGATTGCGAGCAAGCCCTGGCATTTTTCAAGCGTTCATGAATAGGACTCTTTCTGGCATCGATAACATCATTGTGTACC
>JACJUY010002335.1:91377-110113 GCA_014220935.1 Platorchestia sp. MABIK | reverse complement strand
ACGAAAATGATTTTAATAATCACTTTTAGTTTCATAATGAGCTCAAATTCCTGCTAAGTTAACAATATCTCAAGTAAGAATTGTACGTTTCGATTCAGTGAAAACATTGAAGCTTGTATTAGAACTTGGAATCTCAAATTCCACGTGACTATGAAATGAAAGTAATCGTGTTCCCTTTGAATTACATAAAATAAAAAATTGCCACACAAAACTGGAATTTCATAACGTTGCATCAAACGATGTTCATTGGTTTCACTGAGTCAAAAGGCCGTCACTCGTGATGTGTTGACCGCCATTGGTAACGATACCGAGGTCGTTTGGTGAAGATCCTCAGACTTGCGTGTAAACTTGCAACAATAACAAATTTACGAGGATCTAATGAATAAATTTAAGTCTCTTTGGAAAGTTCTGTCATGTTAATAAATTGAATGTGAAATCCACAAAATAAAATTCAGCACTAAATAAGTACAGAACTCAGCACTAAAAAAGTTCATGTTAATAACACCTCTATCTTAATGGTTTTAAAACATCTGATATTCCAGGAAAGAGACCAATCAAAATTTCATTCTCAACTCAATCGACGGCATTTAAATTAATCAAATTTCAAATCATTTCAAATAGTTCATAATATTTAATTACTGTATCCAAGTACAATAGTTGTGAAAATTATAATCCCCATTCACTTATCAAACTAGAAAGTTTTGTTCCACTTTATGGACAAAATTGTGAACTTATCAAAAACATGCTCATGCACCACCACGTGTAGAGGTCTGAAAGCTAATGTCCACAAGGTCTGAAATAATTACATTAGCTGTAAAAGTATCACTTATATTCCGCATGGAAATAACACGGCAGTTATTATATCTTCTTTAAGAAGACCCATCAATTTCACTTCGAAAAGCAAAAAAATCAAGATTTTATCCTCCATGTTCTGATTATACTCGTATTTTCGGTAGCAGCACACTGATAAAAAATGATTTATGCATGAAAATACAGGACCTATTTTTGTTGTTAGAACTCATATTCTTAGCAGGTAGCAAAGGAACGACTAGAGGTAAAAACTAAAGTTATTCAGCACCAGTTTGGACGTCTCTATGTAAATCCAGAAACTTGCAAACAAATGCAATTAATTTTGTTTCACACATTTGAGAAAAAAAAGGAAACTGAAACTTAGCAAAGTTAAACAAGTCTACCACAATAGTAAAAATATTTATTCAATTTGATACTGAAAAATAACATACCTATTCATCCATACGCATTAATTCTCATCAAATTCGCATTAAATAACCCACTCCTGTAAAGGAATAATTCTATTTTCATTTACATGAATACAATTATCGCTATAGGGAATCACGCCTCAAGTTCTTGGCTAGTATTAGAAAAATTATAAATTCGTTCAACACGTTTTCTGCGCTGGGTTAAACTGAAGTTCACTATTCAATTCAAATTTAAAGTCAATTGCAGTAACAAACATTGAAAATAGCAATCATTTACTCGATCTTACCTGTTTTTAGCTACCATTACCTATTTAAAAAATTTGAGTGAGTGACCGGAGGCTGGTCTGCAGCATTATGAAAATCCCTTGAGTAATCACCGGTAGGTTCTTCGCAGGAAACGCGTTAAGCGAGAACGCGGTTCAATGCACTGTATAGATGTGTCGTCACAATAGATCCTCTGCGTATAGAAACAGTACATTGGATTACTTGGCTATCACTTGCGAAGTCGAACTTGTATCTCTTGTGAAGTTGGGGCGAGTCTTCAAAACAGATTGAAACGAAGTAGGATGAGTGTCACATGGAATGTCCCAACAACTTGTGCATAAAAACCATACGATTAAAAAGGGCTTCATGAAAACAAGATATTAATTTAATTGAAACCACTAATTTTGAAAGAAACTTTTGAAACCAAATAAGAGTGGAAGAAGATAGCAATGAGCAAACAATTAAAAAAATCAACAGTATACCGAGAAACGATGTTCCTCAAGCATACAAAAATCCTAATTCATATGTACAAAGACTTCCTAAGCTTCAGTTGGCGACCTCACCAATTGTGGAACATCTGTTCAATTGAGGCGAAACTGGATGAACACGCATTAAACTGCAGAATGAACGTGGAGAAACATCCTAGCTGCTATTTCAGCAGGGGCTTCTTTCGTGTTTGCTGAATTCTACTATTGTAAAACAATTCTACTATTTTTGTGCTATAAAGGATACAAATGAATCAATCAGCAACAGTAAGATGTCTGCATATTCAAACAACATTTGTGAAGTACTTCACTTAATGAACAATGTAAGAAATGATGAGCTTCAGCCCCTCTTCTTCCTTGCAACTATGAAAATGGAATATTTATAGTTCCTTTCCAGGTACATATTTAACAAGTTATTTGACTCATTGCTCTAGCATTCTAAAACTTTAACTAAATATCTGAATTCGTGAAATGAAAAGACTAAAGGACCTATTTGCAAAATTTTATTTGAATACTTCTTGAATTAAAAACACTTTAGGTGAGAATTAAAATTTTATTAAAAATATTATGGATGGCTCAAAATATGAAAAAACAGTAACTGTTCATGAATGAAAATAAACTTACCTTTGATACGCTCACTGATGCGTCTTTTGAAGCAGATTTGTGCCACTAATTAATAAAACTAACCTGATCGGGTTCAACTCGAACTCTTCGAAATATGTGATGAAGTCTGATTCGTCATGAAATGGAGTTATTGATATTGAAAAACAATACAATGTAATGAGTGAGTGAAAAAGAATAAATGATGCTCACAGAGCTATGATGTACGGAGCCAGTCAGACTGTCCTACAAAATAATCAAAGCTCTTAGGCTGATACTTTCTTCTCTGAAAACTTCATGCTCTGTCCACATATATTTTTTTTTACTTAAAATATACAATTTTGCACACAAATACCACCAGAGGTTCCTTACCTTTCTGGAAAGAGTTCCTTGAAATATTTCAAACCAAGCGTTGCTCCTCGCAGAAAAGGTTGACTAGGTTTTGAAGAAACGTTTTGACAAGCAGCAGAAACAAGTTAGTCAGATCATCATGACTTCTAAACGTCTCTCAACGATGCAGACCTCTTTGCAACATGCCAGTGACATAGACGTAGTTAACAGTAAATAGGGCTGTCATAGATGTCCACTTGTCAAGGTACCTGAACAAACAAAAAAAAAAGGTGAGAATGTGGATAACATATCATTAAAAACACTAATAATTCGGCTTGTTTGCATTTTTTGTTTAGTTAGCAATGTGCTAAGTGGCTTGCTTATCACCATCCATCCTTTTTGTTGTCAGTAATAATGAAAGAATGCTGAATGTTATAAGCCTAGGTAGTCAGCCTGATTTCCCACAACTTCTACAAAGTGGGGGAGAATGAGAATTCATGGATGTAAATGAATTCAAATTTGTTATTCATTTTCAATTGTTAATGTTCTTGATTAGGAAAGAATCAAAAATGAAGTCTCCCCAAAATATCCCAGTGTGTGCAATGAAAGGAAAGATAGTGATAAAATAATTTTGGTTTGTTATTGGAAAAATGGAAAAAATCAGTTCATTTCTATGAAGTTAATACAAAATTCACATTTGTTTTTAAAATGTGTTAACATAAAGATACTCGTTTGAAAAACACACATGGTATCATAGTAATCCATGGCAATGTTTTCACAATTGATTGAAAGAAAATCGCAAAAACATCCAAATTATTCCCAACTAAAATGGATTTTAATACTGGTAATTATGAAAAACATCAGAGAAACACTGAAATCTCAAAGTAATTAGATAATTTACATTATATTAAATTCATTAAGTGCTGTAACTTTTTTCAGAACAGCATCTCATTGTGATATAATCATTTTAACATGCCTACAAAACAGGTAATATACACATCATATACTGAAGGGGGTTTCTTGGTACAGCGAGTGCAGAACATGAATCTCAAGCAGATTTTTGCACATCTCATTAAAAGCATATTCACTTTGTGCAAGACACAAAAATTTCAAGAACATTATGATACTAACAAAATATTTTTATAGCAACCCTGCAGAAAATCAGATTATATTTGGTATGCAGGTATACCAAGGTTTCAACAATTCTGAAAGTCAAAAACAAAATAATTACCAACGTTGTAACATCGAAACATTTGAACCTATCAGCAACTGAAGTATTGTTGTCATATTAATCAATCTAGCAGAAGGCTTTAAAATATGTCATTTTGCCCACTCCACCCATTAAATCAACAACAGCTTGAAAGATATTATAGGCAATCTATAATGGATTACAGAACTGGTTTAAAATTATCAGATGACATGGAAGCAAAAAGTAGTAATCATATTATCCACAAATCAAATTTTTGAAACATTACATTGGTTATTCAGAAAATATTTATTTTTTTCCCTAATAAAAGTTAAAAAACTCAGATTTAAGCTGTCACTTTGGCAAAGTCAAATTAGAGGATGATAAAGTTTACGTGTTATAGAAGGCCAGTGGTAGAACAAGACGAAAAGTTGCGCGAATCTATCGCCAGAAGGATACTTCCATTGATTAATAGTACAAAACTATTTACACAGTTTCATTCAGCCTTTTGTGTTTGGCAAAATCACATAATGCTCAAGTTTTTCATTCGCATGTGCTATTAAATGGCATTCTTTATCATGAATCAGAAGTATATCCTTATATTCTTACTTAGTTGAGTATGGAATCTTGTTAATAAAACCAGTTATTCTTTTTTCTTTGATGATCAGTGGAAATCACATATAAATTATGCTGAAACCTACATGCAGAAATTATGAAATGCTGAGATTATGTTGTGAACAGTCACAGTACGCAATATTTAGCTTCATCCATGATGTTTCAAAGAATACATATAGATATCAAAATAACCTTATTTCACTCCAGTCAGAATAATGTGAACTATTTTGCACTCAAAAGGGAAAAATATTTGGGTCAATATGTAGTTCAATGCACTCACGGAAATTAAAATTTCTGTTCCAAAGAATCACTAAAGGAATACGTTTAAAATCGTTTTACATGAATGACATTCTGCTCTCTGATGCGTTATTTTCGAGATATAACAATAATTACGTTCAGATAGGAATAACATTATATAGTCGGTTGCTTGGTCGCCGCATTGTAGGGTCACGCCCACTTTTTTGGCGGGACACGCAAACATTTTTGGTGGGACGCGCCTACTTCTTGGCGGGAGAAAACAGCGTCGGCTTGGGAAAGTTAAGGTAAGCTATTTTCGGTTGGTTTTAGGTTGATAAGCTATTTTAGGTTGAACACAATGTCATTCGTGTAAAACGTCTAAAAATGCCTCCAATTACCTAATTTTCGTAATGAAATTATAAAAGTTGCTGACAACATTAAATTCAACATCGACCGTCATTCTTGTAAAACGTTTTTAGATGTTTTCCCTCAGTGATTATTTGGAACAGAATTTTTAATTCCGTGAGCGCATTAAAATGCATATTGACCAATATTTGATAAAATATCATGGTCAAAATTTAAAATTTTAATGGAATCATTTCATGATGAACAATATGAATGTTTACTCAACGCTAAATTATGTTTGGAATATTTTTGTTCCTCACCTAACACAATCCCCACTGTCACTAACACACATCCTCATAACATTTTAAAAATATCCAGAAACAATATTCTAGCGCAAAAAGTAACATAACTTCCTTAGTAGAAGTCATTAAAGAATTTTCGACAGAACATTGTTCATCCAAATCTCATGTTAGCTTCAGTCACGGCTTTGTACTCTATTTGAAATTCCATTCTCAGCCTTGAACCAACGGTTTTGCAGTTCTACACACAAACTGGCTTTAGCCACATTTAATACCAGAAAAACGCATGCTTATAAGGCCAAATTAACTTTCCTTTCTTTAACAATTGTGAACAAGCAATCATCACACACAAAATACAAACGTACCACCGTGAAAGGTACTGAACTGTTTTTCAAAATATCTGAGACTGAGGGTTTCCGGGTGGCACACTTAGTAATTTTCGCCGTTGTCTGATACCGGCAGATGTTGGGTTAGGCTCATTTCTGAAGTACGATACAAAGCACCATTGAATGAGTAATTTATCGAATCCTCAAACTTCTTTTAACCAACTGTTTTTCCGAAGGCACCAGCCTTTGGAAATCAGTCTCCTCAGCTCATATAAATCACACTGAAGCCATCACTAGGTGTGGAAACAAATCTAGTCAGATGCAATCTAGTGCTTGACAAAAAAATGTTTCCAATCTATCATACGCTCCCTCCAACAGATTCACCAATATTTTTTACAAAAGAAAAATATATCCAAGGCTATTTGCAATTAAAAGCATTAGAATGACAGACATGTTGAAAAAATGCTCGTTCCATGAATCCAAACAAAATAAAAGATGAATACATTTCTTACATGTACACACGACTAAAAGAAGAGAATCGTCATAGGCATTTGTATTCCACGAGGAATCAGCGGACTAAATCATGCAGTCTACTTGAATACAGTCTCAAAAGTGATGGAATACCTTTTCCTTGAGCATCTACCAGCATGTTATGAGTTTTCTCTTCTGTGCTTAACGATAAGCTTGATGACCAGCCGAATGAAGGAATTGTACTACATTGTGCGTCAACTTTAATTTAATCGAAATGGCTATTGATCGATTTGTCCGGATGAATGATTAATTTTTATAACATATTTCTTTATGATTGGTAATTATTTTTTAGCAGCTTCCATCGACTAGATTCTGTGCTAAATAAAAAATGTAAGCTATCTTCTGCAAATAGTGTTCATTTTTGTGATATATTTTACGAAAATTAAGGTTTCATAATTCAGGACGAACAAAAGATAACGTTAAATAAACCGAAAAATTCATAATTCTTTAATATTCTGAGATCAGAACAAATTAGACGTGACCAATCCAGACCAGAGGCCTGACCAGAGACACGACCAGAAACCCGACCAGAGACATGACCAGAGATCTGACCAGAGACCTGACCAGAGACCGGACCAAATACTAGACCAGAGACCGGACTAGAGACCGGACCTGAGATCGGACCAGAGACCTAACCAGAGAGCAGACCAGAGACCGGACCAGAGACCAGACCAGAGACCGGAACAGGATAATCAAACAAAATTAAATTAGAGTATATTAGATTAGGTGTTTAAGTCTCCTTAACCGCAATGAAGGCGTTCCAAAGAGAGGAAAGAGGAATGAATTAATTAGTATGGACTTAAAGGGATGCCAAATCTATGCACAAGTCATATGGAAATGGGAAGTTGAGAAAAAAGTTCATAAAACCAGATAACAAGTGAAGAGTAAAGTTGTGGGTACTGAAAAACTGCTGAGTAGTAACCGAAAAAATATGATCCGTAATCAAATAAAAACTATCTTATTTTAACTGAAGGAAGGCCTATCTAACCTTTTGCCCGGGGCCTCTTACATCCTCCCGAGAGTTTTAATTCATTTAGATACAACAGTTGTATTCTCCTGAGGGGTTTAAAATTCTTCCGTTTTCACAATTCTAGGTTGGAAGAAGTGAAACTTTCACAAAATTATCATAATTTCAATAATTACCACATTTGAGCTCAATGTGGCCATTAAAAAAGATTAGTTGGCATGGATTAGACAGGAAACACTCAGCAACGGTAACCTTGGCAACGTTCTATCGGTGGAAGCTGTTCCACGTTCTCGGTCAACATTAAGGGGTGTTACGATGACACATCCAGGTGTATCGTTGTCACACATCCAGGTGTGTCAAGATTTATCTGAGTGTAGTTTTTCAAATACTCAGCACTTCAGAGAATGGACTTTAATTTTATTGATAGATCTGTTGAGTACTTTCCAAACTTCATACAGTTCACCACTCAGTTTTTTGCTACAAGATGCTGTCTGTGTTAAACACAATGAACAGCATATACAGTAGGTACCTTTTCCTTAAGAAAGACAGGAAAACCTTCGTAACGACCTACCATAGCTGGTGCGCCGTCGGTTGAAATCGCACTAACATTACCGAACGGAATTTTGCGCTTGTGCAAATATTCTTCCCAGCATAAAAAAATCGTTTTCCCATTTGAATCAGTTTCAAGATAATCAGCAAAGAGCAACTCGTCAACAGTATTATTCAGAGTCGGGCTATAAAACCTCCCATAAGCCATGAGGATATTTGAACTTCCAAAAAGTTGATTCGTTAATTTCATTAAAAATAGGAGAGCAAAAATCACTGATAATAATTTCATTATACTGAGAACGTTTCAGGCTAACACCCATCATCAGCTCATTAGAAGAATCTGACAGATATCACTGAAATAGAAATGAACTGAGATGTAAAAACAGACATAAACACGAAATCAAAAGTGAAATGCAATAAAACGTAAAAATGGAGTAAATAACACGAAACACAACTAAGAACCTATGATCCTAAAAGGGTATGAACTCAACTGGTTGTTAAGTGAAGGCTTGCATTTTAAAATGAAAAGCGATTCTAAAATTCTAAGATCAAAAACACTTGAAGCTACACATACTACTTTAATTAAAATAACTAGAGTGAGGAGTTACATTGCAAGTTTCAGCATGATCACGAACAGCGAAGTGAGATGGACGGGTCAATCGAACACCAGTACGATAACTAACTCCAACATGCTCGGCCACTCTAGCTCCGAGAGTACGTGTGGTCATGCCAAAGTACTCAGATGCACATCGTGCACAACTGTACAAATACACTAGTGAGGCCTACATGGTAGAAGGAAGTTTCGGAGTTCACACCTAACTGAAAGTTTCGGTGTGCTACTCTTTGCACGCACTCGAGGAAGCTCTTCAACTTGGGAATTGATTGCAATACTCGCCTACTTGATCCAGAAAAGGTTATTTTCAACTATAGGTCTACAATTGTACCTCACCGTGTTGAGTTTCTATTGGCTTTTGGTTTAGACTTTTGTTTTCCAGTGTATAGAATAGATTTTTATAGTTATTTTATAGCTTGTGAAAAGAAACTTTGAGTTCTGAAAAATAAAAGCAGGGATGTTATTCCTGAATTTACAGATCAGCTTTGGAGCATGGCTGCCAAATATTATGATGACTTTTCTCCTAAAAAAAATTTTTTCGTTTAGTATTTTTAAGTCTGACATACAATTATTGAAACCGTTTTGCCAAAATAAGGAAATCGTTGTTTCTCGACCAGACAGAGGTCGTGGAGTGGTGATTGTTGATAAAAACAAATATATGTTAGGAATTTAAAAACGAGGAACTCTGCTCGTAGGTTAAGCATTCTCTAATATTACATATCGTCAAATCTATGAAACGTCTCGGAGTCCTACTCCATCCTCAGTAAGAACAGTCTAAAAACACGTAAGAAAACAAAAGTTGGTCAGATATGTTAAAAAAGAAAAATTGAAAAAAACGCATGTAAAAACTTCCAGCGGATAAGAACTTTTCATACTGTTCAAAACGGGGTTTTCTTTGGCTGTGTACAATGATTCTAAAATTCTCAGTTCCGAATCATTAAAAACATTGCACAGTATTTCAAATTGGTCTTCTGCGACTCCAGCACCACAATGCTCTGCATGGAATCGCACAGACGAATGAGGCGGTTGCGGAAGAGGCCTCCTAACTTTTTACCAATTTTTTTTTTAACATGTCCGACCAACTTTTGTTTTCTTACGTGTTTTCAGACTGCACTTACTGAGGATGGAGCAGGACTCCGAAACGTTTTATTGATTTGACGATGTGTAGTATTAAATTATGCTCAACCTACGAGCAGTGTTCCTCGTTTTTAAATTCCCAACATATATTTGTTTTTGTCAACAATCACTAATGAACATTCGATTAAAGAAAAATTATTTCCCTCAATATCTCAGAAAAATACGGCGAGGATGGTTTGAAGCTCTTAAGAAAATACTGTGATCTATCTCGGAAGTTGACGAAAGTATCTCTGGATGTAAACTTTCTCACTAAGTGTAAAGTTTATGGAATCATTCCAAAGTTCTTGAGGTTCAAGTTATATAAGAGGTCTCTTCATACGTGCCACTTCAACAAATCTTGGCAAGTAAAGTTGCTGACAGCAGAGCTGCATCAGAAAAGAAAATCTGTTCATGACCTAACCAACCTGAGGGATGCTGCAGAGGCCGAAGTTCAAGCGTTCTTCACGTGTCTTGATTCCTTTATGTCTCCGTGGGTTTTGTCGAACAGCGGATAAGGCCTTCAGAGCTACTACGCTCGAAACTCACCGTAAGAAACTTGAAAACTTGGCTGTGGATAATAATATTCATCCGTATGATCCCAACAGAGTGATTCATAACTTTAGTGCAAAATCTTTAACTAAACGTACAGAGTATTTCTTAGCTTTCGGTCTGGATTTTTGTTTGTAGGTTTTTAAATTAGATTTCTACATATACTTCCTAGCATTTGAAAAGTTACCGGTTCTACCAAAAATTTGCAATGTAGCGATCGGGCCAGCTTCTTGCAAGATTTGCGTTCTGTGGCCTTTCGGTATTTTTACAGTTTTAAATCCTTTAAAATATTTTCTTCTGTGTTCGAAAAGAAATACCTTTCGGCATTAAAGACATCACGTCAAAATAAAAACATTGCACTTTGTAAGCCTGACAAGGGACGTGGAATTGTCATCCATGACAAAGATGTTTACATTGGCAAAATGAAATCAATAATTTAGATAACACAAAATTCAGCGTCATTAATGATTCATTGGAAAAAACGGTTCTGCGCATTGAAGATAAAATCAATACTTTTTTGCGAAAATTAAAAAATGTGCAGGTTTTGCCGAACAATCTCTTTTCAAAACTGTACGTATCCGGCTCGTGTCCAGGGATTCTTTATGGGCTACCTAAAATTCATAAATCAGATTTTTCTTCTAAATATCAACTACGCCCAATTTTCTCTGCGATTAATACTCCCAGTTTCAACCTCGCAAAATTTTTGGTGCTTCTTTTGAACCCTTTAACCGTTAGCAACTATACTTAGAAAATTCCTCACAGTTGACTTGAGACATTACTTCTATTCAAAATGCTGATCAATTATTTATGGCTTCGTTTGATGTGGGAAATTCATTTACAACGTACCGTTAGTAGAAACCACAGACATAATTGTAAAGATCTCTTTTCGTTACTCCAGCTGATGTAATTTCTGGTTTCACACAAAATAATTTCAAAATTTTGCTTGAATTGTCTGTAATGACTTCAGTTTTCATCTTTGCTAATAAACTGTATAAACAAGTAGAGAGTCTTGGTATGGGTCTCCCATTAGGGCCCACTTTTTCAAATATATTTATGTGCCACTGGGAGACAAAGTGGCTTAATTAATGATTGACCCCTGGATTTCAAGCCCGCGTTTTATCGTAGATACATTGACGACACTTCTGTATTGTTTAAAGATCCTGGCCATGTTCCATTATTTCTCGACTACTTGAATTCTATACATCATTCCATAAAATTTGCTGTCGAAACCGAAGATCATGATTATATTCCCTTTTTAGATGCAAATGTTGCAAGAACCGGTAAGACTTCCCCTACCTCTGTATATCGAAAACCTTCGTTTACAGGTTTGGGTTTGAGTTTTTTTTAGCTTTTGTAGCTTCAGGTTCAAAGTGGATGCGATTAGGACGCTTGTAAATAGAGCTCACAATATTTGCTCTAGTTTTAACCACCTTCATAATGAATTCAATTTCTTACACTCCTTTTTCAGCAACAACGGGCTTCCCTCTTCCTCAATTTACACTAATGTTAAGAGGTTTTAGGCAAAAGTATTCAAAGGATAGTGACAATGTCGACCCTGTAAAATGTTTGTATTGCAGTTTTTCTTTCTTTGGCCAGTTGTCTGAGAAGCTGTCTAGAGATTTGGAATTGCTCTTCAATCGCTGTTTTCCTGACATAAAATTGTGCTTAATTTCTGTCAATTCATTTAAAAATAGGCTCATTTTTTTCGGTATAAAGATGTACTTCCGAAGCGAATGAGGGCGTCCTAAGTTTACAAATTTAGTTGTGTACAGTGTACATCACGCTACGTCGGTATGACGACCTTGCCGTTTTATATGAGGATTGCCCAACATCGCAACCGCCTCATTCGTCTGTGCGACTCCATGCAGAGCAGTGTGGTGCTGAAGTCGCTGAAGACCAATTTGATATATTGTGCAACGCTTTAAATGATTCGGAACTAAGAATTTTGGAATCATTGTACATAGCCAAAGAAAACCCCGTTTTGAACAGTATGTAAAGTTCTTATCCGCTGGAAGTTTTTACATGAGTTTTTCTTTTTTCTTTTTTAGCATATCTGACCAACTTTTGTTTTCTTGCGTGTTTTCAGACTGTTCTTATTGAGGATGGATGGAGCAGGACTGCGAAATGTTTTATAGATTTGACGATTTGGAATATTAAATAATGCTTAACCTACAAACAGTGTTCCTCGTTTTTAAATTCCGTTTGAACATTCGATTAAAGAAAAATGATTTTTCTCAAACAAATATATTTAAAGCATGACAGCTATCTTCTCGGACGGGTCTAAGTTTCAATTGGTATCAGAGCCGATTCACAGTTATGCACTTAGAATAGAGGACAAAATAAATAGTTTTCTACGCAAACTAAAAGAATTAAAAATGTTGTCGGATGATAATTACAGTAAACTGTTTGTTTTGGGTTCGGGCCTGGTAAACTGCATGGTTTGGCAAAAATACATGAAAGCAATTTTGCTACTATGTGTCAGTTCAGACCGATAATTGCTGCATTTACTCGTAATGCTCCGGGGTCTTCTGTCGTTTAATTTTTGGTGCCGATCATGAACCCTCTTTCTCGCAATGAATTCACGATAGAGAACTTTCATTCTTCTGTTAATGATTTAAGTAAAATCAGTAATGCATAAAAATTTTATGGCATCATTTGACATTGAAAACCTATTTACTAATATCCCGTTGGAAGAAACTACAGATATATGTCTGCAGCAACTTTTTACTGATCTTAATTCTCTAGTTGTTGGACTTTTCCGTAAAATTTTAAAAATCCTATTGGAACTTGCGGTAAAATATTTTTTTATGTTCAATGGGATGTTTTGTAAGCAGATTGAGAGCCTTGGTATGGGCCTTCCTCTTGGCCCAACTTACGCAAATCTTTTCATGTCCTTTTACGAAACTAGATGGCTAAAGCTGTGTCCCAATGACTTCCGGCCCATATTTTACCGTCGTTACATAGACGATACTTTTTGCTGTTACGTGAAGAATCCTAATGCAACAATATTTTTCGATCTTGTTAATGGTCAGCATAAAAATATAAGATTCACTATGGAATGTAAAGAACACGATAAATTACCTTTCCTGGATTGTTTAGTGACTAAACGAGACAATAAATTTGAAGTGTCGGTTCACCGAAAAAATTCTTTTTCTGGCCTAGGAATGAGTTTTCATAGTTATTGAACTTTTCGTTTTAAACTGAATTGCATTAGAACTTTGCTTGCTCGCGATAGCAAAATTTGTCCTAATTTTAGCGTCCTTCATTAAGAATTCTCTTTTTTGATAGAATTATTCCGCCAAAATGGTTTTAGGTCTTCATTTATTGAACACTAAATTGGAAAGTTTTTAGCAAACAAGTTTCAAAATGCCAATGTCGAACCAAATTCGATCATTTAGAACCAATTTCTCAACCAATTTATTTGTGTTTACCATATTTTGGACCGTATTCTGAAAAACTTAAAACTGAATTACTTGCCCTCCTTTCTAGACATTTTACAGGCATGAAATTTCATATAATATTAGGAAACAGATTCACAATTGGTACTTTTTTCAATCATACAGACAAACTTCCTTCTACCATGCAGGCCTCACTAGTGTATTTGTACAGTTGTGCAAGATGTGCATCTGAGTACTTTGGCATGACCACTCGTACTCCCGGAGCGAGAGTGACCGAACATGTAGGAGCTAGTTATCGTACTGGTGTTCCATTGACCCGTCCATCTCACTCCGCTGTTCGCGATCATGCCGAAACGTGCATTGTAACTCCTCACTCTAGTCATTTTAAAGTGGTGCGTGTAGCTGCAAGTGTTTTAGATCTTAGAATTTTAGAATGGCTTTTCATTTTAAAATGCAAGCTTTCACTTAACAACCAGTTGAGTTCATACCCTTTTAGGATCATAGGTTCTTAGTTGTGTTTCGTGTTATTTACTCCATTGTTACGTTTTATTGTATTCTACTTTTGATTTCGTGTTTATGTCTGTTTGTACATCTCCGTTCATTTCTATTTCAGTGAAATATGTCAGATTCTCCTAATGAGCTGATGATGGGTATTAGCCTGAAACGTTCTCAGTATGATAAAATTTTTATCAGTGATTTTTACTCTCCTATTTTTATTGAAATTGAAGAAAATTCCAGAAAATGCACCTGATTGATTTGTTAAGTTAAATAGCAAATTTAGAATGTTGGAGTTTTGAGGTTGCAGTTTGTTCAACATCAAAGGCCATTTCCTCAATGCGCCGCTGCACAAATCTTGGACTTAACGGTATGAATTTTAGAACTTGTTTAGAGTCTTTCTTCATAACATTTTCGATTGCATCTTTCATAGCAGGTTACTTCGCCAATAGTGTACGGTTTGCCCTTCTTTGCTCTGTTAAGAGAAATGCTGTATGATGCCTTTAAACTTCCTTCACCATCAGCGCTGGCAGATGATTTTAAAAATGCATTCATGTTTGGCTGAGCTCTTAACCTCTCTTTCAGTGTTTTGAAATAATCAAGATCTTTGTTTTTCTTATCAGAATGTATCCTTTCTAAATGGTCTTTCATATTAGCTTGTTTCATAGCATTATTGCTCAAAGTTTTTTCACACAACAAACACATAGGCATTTTTTCGTTACAAAACCAAAATTGAAATCCTCTGGAGCATTTTGTCTACATTTTTCCTTAGCATTGCTATTGGTCATTATGAGTATTGGAAATAACTCTGTATGGAAAAATCAGTGCAAGTTCTAAACACAATAACTCAAGCAGCAAGAGACCGGCACAAACCACATGAAAGATGGCGGGCAACTAGGAGAAAATGACCTTGTACACACCCGCAAACGAGACTGAGGATGTTTCGAACATATTACGAGCTCGTTCGAATTCGTTTAACGACAAAGTGAATGACAAAAATGTTATAAGAGTTATTATATCGTCTCGACCCAGTACGCACAGAAAACAACAAAATGTAACATCGTTAATAATTACTAAAAATTGATACAAGTAATTATCCTGTAAAAAGTATCGCGTGAAAGGAGTGAGAGTGCACTCGGTTCTCTGTGCTGTGCATGTTTTGTGTATGCGTCGTCTGCACACGCCAGACACACATACACTGCGCTGGAGGTAAGCTTTGAGTAGCTGTCACTAGCGCACACTGTCTCGACTGCGGTTACTGCATTGTAAGCAATTGTTCGCTCATAACATTTTATTTGATTTACCATAAATTTTTATTGAAGTTTTCCATTTTTATTTTGTAGATCGAAATTCGATCAAATTTCAAATTTTTCTACAAAAAATGTATTTGTATCCAAGGTCTTGAAATATCTAATTGATTCTTTTATTTTCCTTAATCGACCTCCTTTCGACCCCCATAAATTTATCGACCCCTTGAGCTCTGTCCACGACCCCCAGGGGTCGATATCGACCACTTTGCCAACCCCTGATGTAAAGGATACACGAGGCTTTGATGAGATGGAATGTTTTGGCTTTTGTTAAGGGTCACCGATTCAATTTTTATCTTTCCAAAAGCTGTTGGCTTTCTTACTGTTGATGGAATGGAATTTTACCCAACCTTGCATAATCTGAATCTAACAATTCCTCAACCTTAAAATTAGCTATAACTTTAATTTTGGCACTTATGCTTAGTTGACTTCTATCTTCGTTCAACGCTTTTTTAAATTAACCTAAATCTACACCTTAATACCACCCTCAATCCAAGTAGAAGTCGAAGTCCGAACCCAAGCCCTCACTCAAACCCTAACGCTAACTCTATTCCCTAAAACTATCCCTTACTCGAACCCTTACGCTAACCCAAAACCAAACCCTAACATCATCATTTTTAGTCTAATCTTAGTCCCAATCCAAATCTCAATCCCGATCATAATCTCAATCCCGATCCTAATCTCAATCCCAATCCTAATACCAATTCCAATCCCAACTTCGATTTCAATCCCTATTCAAATGCCGATACAAATCCAAGTCCCAATCCTAATCCTGTAAACCCTATAACATTAACGCTGACCGTTATCCTAACCCTATTCCTAACCCTAACGCTAATCCTTAACCTAACCTTAGTCCTAACCCAATCTCAAACCCTATCCTGATCGCTAGCCCATTTGCTAGCCATCGAACGAGATCCATTGTTTCTTGTCACTGCTGCAGTTCGAGGTCTTGGAGTGTGACTCAAAACTGAGGAACAAAAAAGAATGTCAAGATAAGATTGACTTGCAAGAAAATTTCTTGGAATCCCCAGTGGGGTCCAAAAGACGTAAAAATGACTGCTGATGTTCACGTGTCGTTTGTTGTGATTCCAGAAGCTTCTGAGTGCGGAGATAAGAAGCATCGAGACGTTCTCGAATTGGCCTCGAGATACGTTGATGGTGTGCTCAGGATATCTAAAGATATCTAGTGATTAGGTTATGCATGAATTCCGTTTTTTAGATACTGAAGAAGTCGTTTGAGTTGCATGTAGTATCAGAGGTTACCAGCTTCATTTCCGTTTTGCTTCACCCTACTCTGCGACCGTCATTAAAGTTGTACATCGATTGACTCGCGCATGGGCATTAACGAATGTTCGTCATTCTCTTCAATTGCAAGGACTTCCAGCTTTGGAGTTTCGAGCTTAAAGTTTCCTTATCAAATGTCATAAAAAGGAATAACAATTTTATTGCCACATACTAGGCTGCCGTACAGTTTTTATCCACCGCTGAATTTTCTAATGACTCACGTGGTATTAGCGGTACAGTTGGTTGCTTTGGTTCTTCCAGTAGACTTGGCTACGCTAAATGCTGTAGCACGTAGCATAGTGTAGCGCACGTCCACTTGACGTTAACGAGTTTCTTACAAAATTTAATCACGAGTTAAAAACCATGTTTCATAAAATGAACATGAAAATTCACCACAGAAATCATGTAGAGCACATAAAATGAACTGAAAATGAAGGATTAGCAAAAATGTTTGTTAGAGAAAAAAGAAATTTCATTTGAAAATTGTTTTTATGACGAAGTAAGATACACACACTAGCCATGCTTTACATACACGAAAAAAAGTGTCTCTCAGGAAACATTGACCGTCGAGCTGTGCAAATAATGAGTACGAAGTAACAGTACAACGAACAGTACAGTAACATGTTTTCAGTAACATGAAAACAACGAAGTAAAATGGATCTAAGGTAAAAACAGCGAAAATAGAGTATAGAACCGTCTGAAAAACTGTGATACAAACATACTATGTGTGGTAAACGATAGGCCCTTATGATGGGAGATGACTTTTTGCCCCAATATTGCAGCGCGGAGATAACTACATAATATACCAATATCCGTTAAAAAACACAACTGACCATAAAAGGAAATTAAAAGTACATCAAATTGATATATGGGATGGGCAAAATAATTTTTTGGCGATGAATTAACAAGATCATGTGATATATCAATTATTAAAGTATAGTTATCTGAAATTCCATCTCTGAAATCAAACATATTAATAATTTTAAAAAGTAATTGCTAACAATGTATCAAGTAATTGTCAATGCCATGATTCATAACTTTCGGAACGAGAAATATAGTTTTACCCTATCTACCCTAACAGCATATAAAATGAAAATGTTGTAATGTGTTCCGTATTTAGGAGAGCAGTCAGAGCAGCTGAAATGTGAATTATTGTCATTGATATATTTTCTTCAGCATGCATTTCTTCAAAGTGTGTTAATCGACACATTCACTATTTGTTCATTCTTTCAGAATAGGGACAAAATTTATTCGCGTCTCCGATCTTGTTTATAAATGTAGTTGTGCACATCGACGCATGTCGGCTCAACAACCCGTCCATTACGTGTCAGACAGCCGGAATACGTCTTGGTCTAATAATCAAATAGAGAGTAACAAGCAATTTTTCAACAGCACAAGCAGCGTTTATAGTTATTAGATTATCGTTATTAATTGCTTTCTTGTCACCCGATAAATTTAGCGTTAATTCAGAACCGAAATTTTATTGGAAAAAGTAGTTTCCTATAGATACTAAATTGTCGCATTTAGATTTCGGAAACGCAGCAGTAATTGATGGCTCGGATTTGCCTCAAGTGTTTACTGTTTCAGGTGAGGCTAACTGCATGTGCCATGGGTCTAAGACTTTTTTCCTGCATCATCATGCATGTTGCCATGTATGGACGCATCAAGTGTGCATCACCCACCGAGATGCTGTCAAATTCAGATCTTTCCAGCTCAATCCAGCCAGCCACAAGCACGAGGAAATATAGCATCAATTTTTTTTGGATCAGCTGACAAACACTTAGCCATACCCTGAGGGTGCGAAGCTTCAAAGCAACGTCAATGGGAGGAGAGGGTCCTTAAGTTTTTACAACCACGACGAAGAGCTCCTTTGGCCATTGCCCGAGTCACTGAGGTACAAAACTGGGCAAATATCTGCTAGTGAAAGTCATGAGTGCAATTTCTGGAGAGTCATTGCGCGTGAGTGCTGATTCTATAGTTGTGTTAGAGATAATATTGTGGTAAGACGTCAGAGTTTTTGTGA
>JACJUY010002335.1:62756-90499 GCA_014220935.1 Platorchestia sp. MABIK | reverse complement strand
GAGTGAGGTCGGTCTATCCAAAGTGTTTTTGCCTCAATTGTTACGCGAAAAAAATCTTTCCATTTTAATAGATGTAAGCTAATATTCAACCAGCGTATCAATGCGGTAAACAAGTAATTTAAATTGTTTAAAATTGCTAAACTTAAAAATATATGTATACTAGAGTCTAAGAAAGCTAGTCAAGGAACATTTTCTCAGTTTTTCGTAAGTTCAAACATCGAATTTACTCACACATTTTTTTCGTTGATTGATATGCAAAGAAAAATAGCTTCTACTGTGTTTGGAGTAAAATGAACATCTTACATTTTGTGCGGACACTGTACAGCCAAATGAAAACATTTTCATCGCGAAGTTTCTTTAGTCCCGGCAATGTTTGTAATTAATTAATTATTGTTAATTCCACAAGAGATAAGAGGGAAAAATAATTGATTTTTTGTTTGTTTTTCATGAATGTTTAGCTATTTTCATTTTCAAACATAGATGACGGTAGTACCAAATGTAAGCTAATTTAAAGGTACACTTCTAACATCCATCAATAATTGACGCAAATATTTATTTTCAACTAATCATTCAATTTCCTTGTAATTCTGACCTCCTAGGAACAATAATTTAGTGCGTTTGCGCTTAAAACAACTGCAATTTATTTCATGAATGCGAGATCTAGATATGAAGCAGCATTCCCGGTTGTTTAGATTCCACACATTATCCGCTTCCCCAGCCGCTAAGGGCTCGCTGCAGCCAGTTTTTGGGGATGAGCTGTGTTTTGTACCCCTTCTTACTCCGTAATTTGGTGCTCGGGAACGAAGACAATGTTTCCTGGGAGTAGAAGGTATGATATTAACGAAGGTCCTGTGCGTGGGTACACTGCTATCGTTGTGCAAGATGTGTTGAAGAAATCCATTTCTTTCTTGATCGGGGATTTAGTATTAAGGCATATTAAATTTAAGAATCTAGTTATGATCATTTACAATTTTGGAGGACGTTCGGAGCAGTGTGCCCTTATTGACAAACCAATTAAGACCCTTTATAAGCACGTACGCCCCGTAAACATTCTCAGAATGTTGTGCCTGAGAAAGCTCAGACACGCTCCAGCACTCATCGCACTAACTTGTTTTACGCCTTCCTATGAAGCACGTTTTCTATTCATCTTTAATTCTTTATTTATCCAACAAAGCAGTCGTCAGGATGTGCGCTTTCGGCTAATAATGCCCATGACCTGCACTGCGGTTCCCTACGCTTGACGTCGTGGAGAGGCATGACGGTTGAAGCATGATGACGGCCGCCACTACGGTCTCGCTCCGCGACGGCTCCGCACCTGGCTACTTCTCGTCTCCTGTACAACGGAGTCAACCCTGATGGGGAGCCAGTGCTACCTACTGCAGTCCAGCGCCTCAGCGGCCGAGCGGCCTGTCATCGACCTTCTCTTCTCGCCATCGTCATGTGGACTTCAAGGGATCCAATGTGTGGGTACGTTTGGAGATAACTAGGTGCATTTGTCCCGAACGTTCCTCACTAGCCTTTCAAGGCTGTAGTTTCCCGTTCTCGAGCCGTACTCATAAATTAATGCCGTGACTTGAAGCATAAACTCTAATATCTTGAACATATTCCAGAGGTAGGATGCCTTGCCTAATCTGTTAACTCAGAATCTCTAACCTATTCTCGGCGACTCTAAACCCTATCACCGTTCAATTATTCACGTGTCTTCTATTTATCTCAACAAGTCACGGTTATTGTCAAAATTGACGTGGGCGGCCGTCGGATGCACCACCTTACGACTTCTTCGTTAACTCAAAAAGTCTCCGACGTGCCTATGAAGACTACCATTGCTTGATTTATTTATTACCATTTTGTTAGCATTCGCATCACTAAATTAACAAACAGCTTTGTGTCGTCCTTTTCCCACTCTGTTTTTTCAATAAGATGATGCTTCAGGTCATCTGTCCACCACGTAGTTTAAAGAACGATAAAAATGCAGGGTAAATTGATTTCAAAAGATGTAGAGAAGAAATCAACTTTAATCTTAAACGATTACAATGTTATCAAGATAAACTTTCTCTGTTTTATTTGTTTCATTCACTTGTAATCGTCACCCATCACCAGGTGTATTTATTTTCTATAAACGAAACCAAAATACATACCGTGTTCATACGCATGTCTTTCTCACATAAAAATTTCGTCTCATAAACACTCCACTTGTTTTGTTCCCAAGACTGAGCATGAGTCAGCATAAATTCATCCCTTAACTGCATGTCGATTTTCGCTTTTGGTGAGCACAGTCTGAGGTGTGTGGTAAAATGCTAAGATCCGTAAGAACGGATAACCTTTTATCCAGCTTTCTGTTTCAGTCAAACTGAAAAATTATTTCTCAAGTTTGATCGATTTCACCATAGCTTAACAGAATGAAAGTAACGGGAGAGTTACTGATCATAACTAACAGGAAAGTCACTAAATGTGAGATAAAAGTTACTTAACAGAAGTTGTAATGACTAAACAAAAGTCACGTAGACGTTGTTAAGTAAAAGTAACAGGATAATCACAAAACGAAATTGAAAAAATTACTAATCAAAAGTAACAGTTTCTGAGCAGGAGAAAAGTAACACACAACACTGCAGAAATTTGAAGAGTGAAAGTGCATGACCGTTGGGAAAATGAGAGTGTCTTCCATGGAATATAGCTCAGGCTTATTTCTGTTCATTGCTCTCTACTTATTATACCTTCGACTCAACATCAAGCCACTGCAATATCAATTAACTGCAATATCGACTCGTTGCAACATCAACCCACTACAATATTTATTGACTTCAATATCAACTCACTGCAAAGTGAACTAACTGCAATATCAACCCACTGCAATATCAATTCACAGTAAAATCAACTTGCTGCAGTATCAACTTATTGCAAAATCACCTCACCTCAATATCAACTCACAACAAAATCAAATCACACTTGACGACCATTTCCAATCCAATTTCCTCCTAGTGAAACTAAAATTCCTCCTATTGAAATTGAATTTCCTCCTAGTGAAACTGAATTTCCTCCTAGCGAAACTGAGTTTCCTCCTAGCGAAACTGAATTTCCTCATAGTGAAATTAAATTTCCTCCTAGTGAAACTAAAATTCCTCCTATTGAAATTGAATTTCCTCCTAGTGAATTTGTATTTCCTCGTGATAATATAAATTAAAAATAAAAATTGTCTATATTTTCTGTAGCTATGGGGATGAATGAGAAAATCTGCAATAGTGGTATACCATATATTATAATTATAAATCCCATGTAAACAATACCATGTCATATATAAATCATGCTTTTAAATCATTTCCAAAGTCACAACCCAAAGATAGGTGAATGCTAAAATATATACTTGTAAATATTTGGCATAAAATTTAAATAATGTAACAAGAGAAACTTATTTATTATGAGTAGTTATTGGAAGATTATGGCACTTCCTTTAAGTCTTCTCTCCTTGTAGACGCTGGATAATATTTTTCTACTCTGTTAGTGAAGGCGAGTAACATATTTGGAGTGATATGTCCAATTGCATCTCTTGCAATCACTTCCAATTCTCTCATTCTTTGTTCAGCTATTGAAAGTCCATTATTTGCTGTTTCATTCACTAAATAATCCATTCGCTCTCTGAGATTGCGTATCACGTGGCTCTTGAAGGTACTCCAGACGAGTTCTATTGGGTTCAGTAGATAAGAACACGGTGCTAGTCTGAGAAACTGAACAGATGGATATTCATTTGAAAGGCTTTCAATCCTGCAGTGGGCTGGGGCAATATCAACGATAAATGTTGGTCTTTCTATCCCCTGGTCTATGCAAGCCTGGATAAGCTCTCGGAACCATTGGAGGCAATCATCAGCTTTGAAAGCGCCACGTCGAGTGGTAAAGAGTACCATTCTACTTGATGTCATTGCCCCAATGCAATGGAGATTTGACCCCTTGCTCACTGGTGTCACAACCGATGCTCTTGTCCCAATTTTTGACCGGCCTTCCTTTCGCTTGCAAAAAAGATTGAAATTGGTTTCATCAACCCATATTGTAGTACGGCCTTCTGACTTCGCTTGGAAAAAGTTGTCCATTTATGTAGCTCTTTTATCCTTGTTTTCTGGGGTGTTCATATTGCACGTTTGGGAAAGCACAAGTTTTACTGTGAAGAGTTCACAGTGTAACCAGTTCTTCACGGTATTAATGCTAACATTAATATTGAAACGGGTGCTGATAATGGTCTTCAGTTCAGCCAAGGTATATAATGCTGCTGGAACAGCTCCACACAACCATCGGTCTTGGTAGTAGGTGTCGAATTTTGAATTCAATATTTTTTCACTTAGGTATTTCACAAGGATAGAAAACAACGAGATTGAATTAAACATTTATTTAACACTACTTAAAGCTTGGTGTCATTTCCGCAACCATGACCCATGAACTACAAGAATTTCAAAGAAGACTCAAGAATACACTACACAGAAGAATCGGAAAGGATAAAATTCACGTGACACAATTTTACGGGGAAAATAATCAGAGCAGTGGAAATTTTAAGTAATCGCGTTAATCCTTACAAGGTAAATTCGGCACTTGTATTAAGACGGATACTCAGCAGGTTATTCACTGACAAAATGTAAACTGGAATCGAATGGCTAAAATTTAGTTTTGTGAATATGTTGTTCTCTTCGTCAGAGAAGTGTGAAACGAGATATAATTCCCTCGTGGACGCAAAATGAGAATTAGAATGAAGAAGAAATAAAAATGAAATCATTGAATACACGAAGGTTTGTTACCTAAAGCTAATGAAGCTACCTGCCTTAATTATCGTTCTTAAATAAGCACTTAATTAACATACAATGCTTACGTTCAGAATTGAATTCGTTATAAATAGAATAAAAACTATTTAATCATGCAATGATGATGTTTACGATGAAGTGCACCATAAATTACCTAAAAATTACATTTTAGGAGCGTGTTTACTTCTTAAACAACTGCGAAATGAGTTAATGTTTTCATAAATGATTTTTTATTCTTTACTTGTTGAAGTGGTTGAAAGCAAAGATATTTGCCTCTCTATCTTTTCGTAAAATATGGTCAGTTTGCTTTCCCATCAGAACATTTACAAAATTGGAACGACTAAGCAATGACTTAGCAGATTTTAATATTACCCTTAAGAACAATCTGAATATCTGCTTTAACTATTTATTATATCATAACAATATGCCGATAGAGCTTAATACATACACGGAGTGGTATTTAAACATCACAGATCATTTTCAGGGAAAATTTCTCAGCCCTGCTTCTTGGAATCGGGCTTCCTGAAGCCTCCCAACTTGAACTTCCTCCTCTGGAAGGAGCCAAATCTGCCGGAGCCGCGGCGTCGCGTATTGCGCTTCACGCGCCCTTCTCCGCCAGACTCCGACTCCAACTCAGTGTCTTCGTCTTCGGGGACTGATTTAAATCCTTCTACTTCTTCCACGGCTTCAAATTCTGATCCATTAGCAGCGTTGACTGCAGGGCTCAGGTTCATCTCATTTCCGTCTTGGACTTCGTCTTGAGCGTTCGACTGTGGCATGGGTGCCGCCACGGCGTACGCCACGCAAACCAACACCACCACGAATTTCAGTGCCAACTGTCGGGAAAGAAAATTAGTATTCAATATCAAATTAAGTTCCCCTTCGAAAGATGTGTATGCATTTTCAAATGTTATTTCAAAGCAGAGGAAATGGTAGTCGCTCAATAAATAAAGGTTGAAACAAAAATGGAGTAAAAAGGTAGAGTAATTTGGAGAAATATTCTTATAAAGCAGCTATTATGGATAAATACAAGGTAGTGGTAGTCCTCGAAGAAAAAGTATTTTGAATTTTAAGTTAATACTCCTTAAGATTTATAGAGCTTCATTGTATTCTCAAATTTGCTCCCATGCCAAATGAACGAGTGGCATGACTGCGTGAACAACTGGACGTAAATTTGTACACATTTCTAGATCCGAAAAGTTTGCTAATGTGCTCAAGTTTGAAACTTTGATCATGTCAAGTATTTTATCGCTGTGTGGAGCCTGTTGCAGTTCACTGTACTGCCTAATGAAGCAAGTTTGTGTTACACAGAACATGTTGCTTGGTGACTTTCCGCACTTTGTGGATGCAAGTTTGGCTTGAGTCATGAAGACTTTTTATTGGTTTTCCCATCGGTTGAAAATTGTATTATTATTAATCAGAAACAAAATGTATGTACAACATTTGAGATATTTACATGCTTTATACTGCACAAACCCTGTCAATCCCCTAGTTATTCCTGAAGCAAATATGAGCGCAAAAACTTTCTTGTATATAATATTTTTACCGGTCCACCCATTGAACTCCAGATATCTACGTCGATGCAGTTTTAAGTCCTCTGTCGGAAGCTTTCCATAGTCACTTGAATCATGTAAGATGGTGTTCACTACCATGGGTTCAAAATCACTTCGCCGAAAATTTTTATTTGACTCAAATTTATATTCAACATCACGAGGTTGAAGTAGACGATAGACTTATTTCTCACGTGTTCAAAGTTGATGATAGACTTATTTCTCACGTGTTCGAAGTTGACGATGGACTGATTTTTACAAGCCTTATGCAGACATGTTCTTTGACACTCACCATGTTCATTTTTGAAATGCCGAAGTCTTTGATAGAGACGTATACTCTATTTTGCAGGCGAGTGTTTTGAGGGTGTAGGTTGAACTGGTCTAGTGCTGCGCCGGGCGCGCATTATATATGCTCTCTCTCGGCCTCACTGGCCCAGCAAAAACTGAGTTCCTCACTTCAGTGAAGCCACCAACGTTAGGGTACTCTTGCTCAGAACGGAGCTTTTTTGTCGTGGTCGATCTTCTAAGAATAGAACAAATGTGTTGACCAAGTCACGCGTCTCATCGAATTGGTGCCATTTTTGGGTTTCACGGAGTACGTTTGGCCTTGGTTACTTATGTCACATAGGAGGAATTAATAGAACAATGTATTTCATCTAAAACTTTGAGCTGCGTAGCTTCTGAATTTTTTTTATGTAATGCATATATACCATTTGTTTTTAAAATAATATCTTTTATCTATGTGTGAATTGTGTAGTGATATAGGTTGATTTGTGCGGTGATATTGGTCAGGATGAAACAAAACATCGAATCACTGTGAGCACCTTACTAAAAACAAACGCGTCGGACTTCACATTAGTCCATCTTCAGGAACAGAAAATTCCAGCAGACCAATGCATCAAGATATTTTTGAAAATTAAAAATTAATCTGAAGAATTGGTTAATTATAATACGCAACATAAAATAATGAGAGAAGGGCTAACATCAACAAATAACTGACAGATTTGCAGCAAAGTCGCATTGATTTATTTGAGGGTATGTCTAATACGCAAAGTTTCACGGAAACTCCAACTCCTCGTGATGAAGTACCTGCGCTCTGAAAAGTGACGCCGTACTATTTGATTACTCTATTAGTACATTATACACTCCCAAATATTATTTTGACTATGTATCATGAATTCAAAATGCATGCCTTTTAAGACTAATGCCTGAAATAGTGTTAAAGATGAACACAGTCCGAAAAATTGGATATAATTTTACACAACTTATTGGTAGTCCCAGTTTAGGGTTTGACTAAACCACCCGGGACCATTTTGGTCAGGTCACTTGGCCAGGGTCAAGCCAAGAGCAAGAAGCTTCGTTAAAGACTATTGAAAATAAAACGAATAATGTAGAACAATAGCTTATGCTAGTCTAAAGAATATTAAATGTAATTTTGTTCAGCAAGAATTGGATTAGGGTGACCATGATACCTGAACATCTCTGGCTCCAGATCATATCTGTAGGATTCCTAGAACATCAGTTCGGAGCTGCAATGATGAAGCGCGTTTCCAGGTATCGGAAATGCTCAACAAACAAAGCTTTCGCAACTGTCCGAGTACATTCCATGGATTGCACCAACGCCCACCGTAATCTGAAACGGTTATTGTTTAACTATTTTGGGAAATATTCTTCAGAAAACGACGTTTGCAACAGATCGTTTTCACGATACAACTAGCGGGACGGTAGATGTTTTCCCGTTATCAGTACCGCGGCCGTGTAGTTAATTTTCGCCATTCTATAATTTATGCCACCAGAAAGAAAACACGACTATCAAAGTGATGTAAGATATAGAAACAGATAGATTTATCTGAAATTGTTGAGCCAATACTTATATAGAACCTAGAAAAACATAGAAACTAGGAGCAAAAGAAGAAAAACTTTTTGCTCAATATTGGATAGTGATAAGGAAACTTTCCAGAAATTTAGGTATTTGTGTCTGCCACATGTGCATAAGAGAAGCAATAGAACACGATTTGACGAAGTTAGATATCACGAACAAATCTGACCTATTATAATTATTTAGTCCAATGTGCACTGCACTTATGCGGAATGTGAACCCTTCATTGACTGTCCCCCGGTGGCTGTAACAGGAACAAGCTGAACTTCTGAATTTATTTTCGCGCTTAACGACCTTCGTACCTCAACAAATCCACTATTCCAAAGTATTTATCGTTCTAAAAATAGCCTCGCGAGCGAACGTTCTGTGTGAACGTCCTTCACTTTTTTGCGAGTGTCTTGTTTTGACGACGAATCTAAAGTTAAATCGCGAACACACGTGCCTTTCTCAAAAGATTGTTCGCCCTACGTGCCAAGTGCTGCGCTCCATAAGTGTACGATCACTGGTCTCGCATCGCGAAAGAAAAATACTTTTACGATCATCGAATAATGAGACAAGTTTTTTGCATCGTCTGAAAGAGCCGTAAGTTCTTACCGTAAGAAGTTTCTCCTACACTCAAACTATTTATAAGTTAAAAATGGAAACGTGCTATGATGGTACAGCGTTCCGGAATTCAAGATTGAGAGTTGCCTCAGTCTTAAGCGGGCCATAGACGATCAATTTTATTGTCAATGTCATTGACTCAATTTATTGATGAAATTTTTTTGCCCACTAAAGCGGCCCATAGACGATTAATTTTATTGTCAATAACATTGACAATGATGAATATTGATAATTATATTGATCGCCTGTGGGCTTGATTGACAACCGTCAATAAATTGACTCAATGTATTGACGCAATAAAATCAGTTTGAGCCCATAGACGATCAATTTAATTGTCAATATCATTGACTCAATATGTTGATGAGATTTTTTGTTGCCAACACACGGCGTCAATCTTTTCATCAATGGAATTGATGAAAACCAGTCATTTGCTCTGCGGACGCCGTACGTGATGGACGACGAAGAAATTACCATTGTAGCGCTAGCTTTGGCACTTTCAACTCCAAGAAAATCCCCGCGTAAACGCAAGACATGGGCCAGAAAATGGCTCAGGGAACGTGGCAGAATATTCGGAACCGACACATTGCTCAAAGAATTCCGTGCAAATGAGCCAGAAGATTTCAAGAACTAACTTCGAATGGACGCTACATGGACAAATTGACAAATCGTCAGGAGTAGCGTCTGGGTTCTTTTCTCTGAGTTTTTCGAGAAGTTTTTCGTAAGCTGCATTTTTTTATTCCGGTAGCCGTAACCGTTAGATTTAATCTTCCACAGCATTGGAAATGATTTATAAACCTGAATCACCTCTAATACAAACTGTCTTTCATATTCTTTGGTATCCTTTGTAGCCATGTTTGATAGAATGAAAGGTTATCAAGATCGATTATGATCAATTATCGATTTGATAACCTTTCACGTACACCTGTATCCACGTCTCGACATCTACTGGAGCAGGGTTGGCATCAGGGGTAACACTTTTATTTGACCATAATAATTTAGTTTGACCTCAAAAAATATCTAAAATAATCAACATTTAAAAAAAATATGTAAAAATGGATCTAAAAAGAAAATTAATTAAATTTAACAATAGATTAGTCAAACAAATGCACAAATGAATATTTACAACATGAATAACCTTGTATTAGGTCATTTATTCTAATTTAAATTACTTGGTATGTTAATATTAATCAAAAGGAAGGCTTAGTATCCAAATATTCCTTAATTTTTCAATTGAGAGGATCAGCATTACAAGTAGGCAGGACTAATTCAATGAAAACTGACTTAAGGAGCATCAGCAAGTCATCCAATAATTTCCTTGATCTAAATTTTTAAATTCAAATAACTTATTAGTTCTTTGTATCTCTGTTAAGATTGTTTCAAAAAAGAAATAGGGCGAGAAATTTTTTCCAGAATACATTTCTAATAACACAGCAGCAGTATAACATATTTCATTTTGCCATGCAATCTCAAAATGTGTTCTTCATTCCAGCCATTGAACAACAATTTTTTCTACAACAGGCTGGATGGACAACCATCGAATCTTTCAGTCGGTCGAAATTAAGGGATGTGAACTTTCATTAATCGATTCTTAAAGTTGATTGTATTGACATCGTCTAACTGATGATATTGCAAACCAATTTTGAGTTTCTACAATAAAAAAAATCCACGTTCGTTTGTAAACATTCAGTAGAATCATAGGACATAGCAAGTTGGAGTGGCATACACATATCATCAATGTCAAATAGGAATTTTCGTATTTGAATTTGGCATAAACTCAATTATTGATGCCAACCATGGCACTTGCATTGTCAGTCCCTTTAGCAATGCAATTATCAATGCTCAGATACTTACTTATCAACAATTGTTTTAACGCTGTCACCATTCTATTTGCATCCCGTTTTACTAATTCTGCAATTCCTAAGTTGATTTCGCTTTATTAGATGTATCGCTGTACTATACCTATAACTGATACCCCAAGTAGTTCCATGATTTAAATATCATTACTTTCATCCAATAATAAACTGAACTTATTGTTGCCATTGTCATTGGTCAGTTTTTCAAAATGAGGATCCAAGACATTTTTGATAATGTTTGTGCATTTTGTTAGATGCATTTAAACATCATCAATAGTTTTGCCGTTGGAGATGTGCTCTAGCATATCAACCATATGATCACAATCAAAAATTGCACTATGGTGGCACAAAAACATGGCAGTAGCCGTCTTGTTCTGGTTCATAATCTGAACATGGTAAGTTCGCTATTCAAATAATTTGGTTAAGCAAATCGACAAATATTATGAGAATAAAGTAGAAAACATTACAGTAAATTCATAATATTAATTTAGAGTGATATGTCAAATGCATCGTTTAAGAGTAATTCCCGCAAGATAATATCAAGCAAGCTAAAAAAACTATCTAGATTTTCTTAGCTAATATCTGCATTCCAAACTTTACACCAAGGTTCAAGCAAAAAACATCTAGATCTATCTATTAAATACCCAGCGTGTCAGGATGCCTACACAA
This sequence comes from Platorchestia sp. MABIK, assembly GCA_014220935.1. NCBI lineage: Eukaryota > Metazoa > Arthropoda > Malacostraca > Amphipoda > Talitridae > Platorchestia > Platorchestia sp. MABIK. The sequence goes on along the minus strand of JACJUY010002335.1, from coordinate 79,164 downwards.
CAAAAGATTTGATGAGAGAAGGCAAGCGAGCTTGAATTGATTAACACGGATTCCAATGGGAGTGCACACACTGCAAGCCAGCAAGAGAGCGAGCGAGAAAGACTGAAGATTGGCTGAAGCGAGAAAAAGACTCGAAGATGATTTCACGCTTGAGAGCTGCAGCGAGAAGCCTCTGGCTGCCTGGCAGTGCACGGTGAGATGTCGATAAGGGTGGAGTACTGCTCCATTTCTCCAGCATGCACTGAACTTCTGATATCCGAAGTTAATGCTGTACTTTGCATTTTGAACTCAAAAAAATCCAAAGCACAGGGACAGATTACGTGTTTCAAATCAATGGGATGAAGTAGGAATAAAATTCAACGTTAAACGCATGCTTGTACTGCTTGTTTCTGTTATAGACATCTCTCCAAGACATTTAGGAGCAAACTGCCTGTTATTTTGTGTGTGGTAGATCCTGCAGACATCTTTCTCTCTCGCTTGCTTTCTCGCTTTCAGTCTTTTGGTATGTAAGCACCCTCAGCCCTGGTTGCCATAACTTGCCCTACATATTTTGTTAAAAGTACCACATTTAGCCGTACGAAAGTAGCAGATTCTAAGGAAAAAGTACCAAGTTATTACTTCTCTACAAAATGCGTATAAAGAAGCTAATACTTATAAATAAAAATAGTTCTCTACATTCATATGATAATTTTAATAATAATAAGACATAAAAAGTACCGCATATTTGTTGCAGCGCACTCCAGCATGCAAGAAGTAACAGATCTGCGTGTACACATAAACAAAATTCTAAGTATTTCCAGGTGTATACACTACGACTTCCAGAGATCAGAATGGAATATTGACGCAATATATTGACGAGTCTAAATGGACGTTTCAATATATTGACGAACCATCAATAAAAAATCAAAATGATTTTATTGCGTCAATACATTGAGTCAATTAATGGACGGTCGTCAATGAAGCCCACAGACGATCAATATAATTGTCAATATTCATCATTGTCAATTATATTGACAATAAAATTTATCGTCTATGGGCCGTTTTAGTTCATGGAGTTACTCTCTATGTATGTCATGTGGTGCTTGTGAATTTGTAAATACTTTCCGGGTAGGATCAAGTCTTTTGAAGGAGAACACGAGAATTTAACTGTTTATTAAAAACGTAACGGCGAACAAATATGCGGATGAAGATAAATGCTTATCAAAAAAGTGGCGCAGAATATAAATGAGGATGCACAGAAGAAGGGAGTGGAGAACTTTGTATAAGTTTAGATCCCGGGACCGCCAAATTCTACGTCAACTAAACTTGCACAAGTATTTCGAGTGTTGGTTACTTGTGTAACAGCAACCAATTTGAAGGCAATTCCGAAACTTGCCAGTAATAGAAATAAAACTTGACTCAACAGAAATCGCAGGGATCGTTAGCTACATAATGATATTCACAAATTTGTCTTGATGATACATTTTACAAACTAAAACTAAACACTGAACACTAGTCAATCCTTCCACCTACCACCGTGCGCCCGCAGCACACGACTACTGTGGAACGCGCTACCTGTCGCGTGACGCGGCTTCGGTCACTGTCGGGATTTTCAAAACTGGGCTAAGCCCTCGGAGATCAAAAGCTTAATTTTCATGTGTACTTAATCAAAACTGAATGAAAGCACGATCCGTTTAATTTTGGTCTTTTTAACACGTTGATTACGTATTGGGATTTAAGTGAACCGCTGGGTAAATTTTTCATTTGTGGACCGACGAACGTAAGTAGCATTTCAATAACTTCAACACCTTTTTTAGAATAAATTTTATCGTACGAGATTAAGTATCGATGTGTTCTTACATTTTTCATGCTTCTAAGAAAAAAAAGAAATGTATTCGAACTGTAAAGCTGGATTTCCAACTTTGCTACTAACAACCTAACCTAACCAGCCCGAGCCACGGCGGAAACGAAGTCAACGTGTTAAATATCGTACTGAAACTGATCTTAATTAGACTTGAATATTGACCTTCAGTTTAACCTTCGGCAATGAAAGTGGTAATTGATAAGTTGGATATTGCGGCACAAACGACGCACCGAGGGCGCACAGGCACTGAAACCGTCGTAACGATACCGGCCGGAGGAAAATCACCTGGTGCCCTTTGACTGAATGAAAGTTGTGTCATGAATAAATGGCTTTCAGAAGGCTGGAGTAAAGCGCTTAATCATATTTCACCATTTTTACCGGCAAATAATTATGTACAAGGAGAAATATAAGGATAGCTACGAGCAGGAAAAGTGAATCGGAATGCAAGGGTTGCCTCGCGTCATGACATTGGTCGTCGGAAAAACGCTAGGTGAGCAAGAGCAGCAATCCTGAACCCAGAGATGCTTGAGACCTGGAAGAAAAAACCGAGGTTCTTACTCCAAAAGAGGCAGGCGAGTTTGGTCTGCCTCCGTCGTCCAGAATCTCGGGCCTTGCACAATATCCGCGAGATGAACCGAGTTCGCCATCTCGTTTCCAGAATGCTGTTGGTCTCCGCGTCATTCTGGGCACTAGAGAGGCTTCTCATTCTGGTACGGCAGGCAGAGCTTCTCAGTGGCGCTTCTGTTATGCCTTGACACGTCGCTTAGGATACGACCCATCGATGGGTCGTGCTTAAGTTCTTCCTGCTGCGAAACGACCCATCGAGAGGTAGTTTGAAAATTTTTAACTTATTTTTAAATTGATGGTATTCAATGGACCTTCTTAATTCTTGATATGTATAAAATTGCCAGCAACTTTTGACTTTCAATTTGAGTTAAATATTGAACTTCAGTTCAACCCATCGCGGTCAACGTGTTGAGCACGGGTGTTACAAAACGTCCTTCTACCACATAACTGAGGCACACACCTACTGATTTTAATCACTTGATCAGTTTACGCGTTGAAAAATATTAGCCGCTAAAGATCTGCGAGAGTCTAACCGTCATCGTCTATTACTTGATGGTCTAAAGAGTCATTGCCAAGCACAGCGCTCAGTTGCGTAGTGTTCATCACGGACACTACATTTAAATACCCTTTTCGTCAATAAAAGTCCATGATGAGTCATCCCTAACTTTCATGGGATCTAAAATCTGCTTCAATCTAGACATGCGTCGCATGTACTCGTAAAGACGTGGAACCTGTAATTAGTTGCCTTTGCAGAGACGGTGCCTCTCTTTTACTGCTCTTAAACATCAAAGCGGGGAAAAACTTGCTCCCGCCTCGCTTACAATTTGATAGCCCTCTTTGGTTGGGCGGATGACTTCATCATTTTGGAACTCCGTAAAATTTTTACGTTCAGGAATATAGCTTTTAAAACCACGCACCCGTATTTAAATGGATACCTGTAGAGGGAAATTAAAACACTTGAATCAGTTAATATAATGTAGCAATTTTCTGACGATACTTTTCCAGCGTGCATCAGCTGGATTCGAGCAGTATGAGGTTCTGTAGACCCTTATCCGAACCAGTTCTATCGATAATGGCCAAATGACTTATAAAGCTGGCGTTTTGCCATTTGGCAAGCTAACCTGGCTTTTAGCCATAACGCAAACTAACCTGGTGTTTCACCAAATGGCAAACTAACCTGGTGTTTCACCAAATGGCAAACTAACCTGACGTTTCACCGAATGGCAAACTAACCTGGTGTTTCACCAAATGGCAAACTAACCTGGTGTTTCACCAAATGGCAAACTAACCTGGTGTTTCACCAAATGGCAAACTAACTTAGTGTTTCACCAAATGGCAAACTAACCTGGTGTTTCATCAAATGGCAAACTAACTTAGTGTTTCATCAAATGGCAAACTAACTTAGTGTTTCACCAAATGGCAAACTAACCTGGCGTTTCACCAAATGGCAAATTAACCTGGCGTTTCACCAAACAGCAAACTAACTTAGTGTTTCACCAAATGGTAAACTAACCTGGGGTTTCACCAAATGGTAAACTAACCTGGGGTTTCACCAAATGACAAACTAACCTGGTGTTTCACCAAATGGCAAACGAACCTAACGTTTCGCCAAATGGCAAACTAGCCTGACGTTTTTTCCTCTTGTCTATCTCAGTAATTATTTGCATCCCTTCTCCAAAAGGAATTATAAGCTCGTGAAAAAGGCTTTACGTGCATTGGAGTGTGCTGCAACAATAATTTAGACTCGATGCAGGGTCTCGTCGTTCTTAGCACCATCTGTATTACGTCGGCCCTTGACCAACGCAAATACTGAGGGCGTTGTTTTCCTGGGCGTTTCTCTTTTGCTGTCTATCGCCTCATTGAAAATGTTCGACATTTGGAAATATTTTTTATGTTTGTCAAATTTACGCTTGGCTGGCTGTGCAACTTCCAACGCGCTCAGGGCTTCGCTCCACAACTGACACGCGCGTTTAAAACTATATTTTGGGCTCATTTTCCGTGGAGTTTTGAGTAAAAGAGTGCCTTGAAAATCGTGAATTTTTCAACTCTAATATGACAGTCGCTAACTTTATTTATTTTAATTTTAAAAGCCGCAAGCCAATTAATTTTATTTAAAAGAGCCACTGATCAAATTTTGGTCAATGGGCGAGTAATCATAAAGATTGCATAGTTAATCAACCAATATTGTGTAAAACTGAGTATTAAATAAGCAATGGATTTCAACGCTCATCAGTCAAAATTTTCCAGTATAATCCTTTTGATAATTTCCATTCCTTAAATTTTTTAACAGCAAAGCAGACTTTCAATGTTGATGACTGACTGTTTCTGGTCGAAAGTAAAAAAATTCTAATGAGAAGAAACCATTTTAACACTACTCTCTTCGGTGTTACCTTGCATTTTCATCTGAAACGATGCAACACATAAAATGCGCGCCTGAATAACCTGTGTTGTAATGAAACAACATTCGAATTTACGATTGTATTCCTGAACTGCAAACGTTCAATTCTTGAAAGTGACTCTCCAATCATCTCGCTGAAAGAATGTTGCGCCCCACCGTATAAGTAATTGTTATAGATTTTATGTACTTGAAAGAAACAGTATGTTCCCTCATTTTAATGATTCTTTAAGGAGTAATTGAAATGACTTGGTTTCATTTACCAAATCGAAAGCATTTCTACTTCAAATAGTCCATTCAAAATTCAAAAGAAAAACGTTGAATTTTGGGGCTCAATCTATTACAGTAATTCTTTAACTGGGCTCTTTCTTTGTCTGATACTTCTATTGGTCCAAAAGTGTGGCTTATCGTTTCTTAATCCAAAGTGGCGATTACTGGCCAAGGGTAATGATATTAACAGATAATTTTTTGCGTTTAGTGCAGAAGTCGCTGTAATTTATAGAGCAACTAGGTTAAGTGCAGCATTATAATCGCGTAAAAACTGGAAAGGCCGTGTGGGGGCGAAGACGTTTGACGGTCAAACCTGTTGCAACGCAAGGTCTTATTCTTCAGACTGTAGGGTACACCTCTTTGATCCCAATTGATAGCTTGATATAATTATGTGATTTCTAACTTTGAAAAGAGGTATACTGTGTAGTAATATTCATATAGAGGTAGAATTCATATTTCATTTTGTAGTTTCCAAATGAGTTCCAAGTGTTTTTGTATCTCCAATATGAGCAGTGATATAAGAGCCGTCCACTTCTTTTTCCACGGTTGTCGCGGCGAAATCAAGTTTTTGTAAGGAAACTTGTGCGGACGTGTGAGGATTTGGGGCCCCTTCGACAGCAAAAATAAAAGAGCGCAATAAAAAGTGATCAAAAATACACCTTGCATGTTCTCGATTTCGTGGTTATCCGACTTATTTTCAGTAATGTGAGCATTCTCGAGCATAGTTAAGTTTCCATTCACTTCTAAGCCCATTGAAGTCAGAGAAAACGAAGATTAAAGAGGAGTGCTTACAGAGAGAGACTTGAATAAGAAATTAACCGGTTGTGATGACAGAAGATTTTGAATTTTGTCAATCTGAAGGCGAAGTCAGGAAAACAATAAATGTAAAAAATAGGTTTTATTTCGTAGTTTGTATAAATAGCTTACTCATAAAACTACTTTTGAACTGTCTTCGCAGAAAGACTAGGTCTTGGAGCCCAAGGAAAGAACGGCAAAGCAGTGAACTGGTAAAGCGATTTCTATAGAGAAGAAAAATGCAGATATTCTCGAATCTGTAATGGCGAATCAGATCGCCAGGTGCGAGCGCCGCTGACTAGAATATGATGAAACATAGCGACACAGACGAGCACACATGCATTTCCCTTGAGTAAATAGAAGGTCTAGCTTCGCAGATGATAAAATTTGCCGGCTGAGACGCAAATGGAAATTGGAAATTTCTCTTTCTGGTAAGTGACTCCTCTTAAACGATGAACGAGTTTCACAGGGTAACTGAGCGGATGAAATGACTCGTTCCTGACTCGGATTCTACCTTATTTCACTTCATGGACTGCAAATTGAAAACTACCGTCAATTACAATTGAAAAAAAAGTGTTAGCACCTGCCTTGCTGGCTGACATTTAAAAAACACATCGTGAACAACCCAACATTAAATGCAAGTGCAATAAAGCATCCTAAACACAAGGTAACAATCTTGTATTTATCTGATACATTCTTACATGGCATGATGAACTCGCTTAGCTGTCACTTAGAGTATCAAACAAGTAGTTGAAATAATATAAAAATTAAAAAATCTTACCTCGCATCTATTTTTTTTAATGTAAATTTTTCTTCTACAATTTTCAGTGAACTTCTCGAGAACTTTTTTCGAAGAAATGTTTTTTGAATACAGTGTTTAGTTACGGCTTAAACCATCTTTTCATTTCTGCTCACAAAGATAGAAACTTGTATATCAGTGCTTGATAGCCCCTGTATTTTAGGAACTATTAAATTCGCCGAATCTTAATAACACCTTTTCGAATTTGAAATTTTTATTATCCAGTTATCAAATAATGTAAGTGGTAAAGGTAATTGTAAATGATAGTGCACCTCTCCCGTTCTTGCCATTTCTGAAAGTATATTCCAATTTTGCCCTCGTCGTACTTTTACTTCCCTTCTTATTCACGCCTCAGTCTTCGTTCTACTTTTCCCTCTCTCACTTCTGCACAAACGCTGCAAATCATTTCGTCCTACTCTTCCCTCCTCCGCCCAACTTGTGTTTCATTCGACCCGAGGGGCTGAATTTTTTGGAGCTTCCGTTCCTCGGTAATCCGCCAAACCGTCGCACCCTGTGATGCCCGACATCAGCTTCCGGTTCTGAATTTTCAGGTTCTGATTCCTCTACGGAAGCAGCGTCGGCAGGACGCGGGGCCTCTGCGGCATCACCGGAGTCGCGTACCTCCTCATCCACGATAGCCGTGACTTCTTCATTTTCGGGCCCAGACTGTGAGTCTGTTTCTTCACCTTCGGGCCTCGCCTCTTGTGCTCCGTTGTCGTTTTCAACCTGGAGACTCGGTAGTGGATTTTCAAATTCTGGCGCTGCAGGACTGGCTTGTTGAGCCGCGTCCTGAGCCTGCCGAGTTGGCGCACCCGCGCCACATGCCACACATGTCAACACCACCACTGCGATCGCAAGCTGCGGAGGAGAAACGAAATCATCAACTAATGCTACAATTTACGATCTTCTCGGGAAAATGCACGAATGCTATGAACTCTAGACAGTGCTGGAAAATGTTTTGAGATTTTCATCTAAGATTGTTTTGAGATTTTCATCTTTTTTGATCATTTTCAAATAACTGCTCTTGATTTCAACGTTTAAAGTAAAATCAAAGAACAAGCATGGCTAGAGATTAGATTAGATTATTAGTTAGTTTAAGCCTCCCTATCCGCAACAAAGGCGATCCAAAGAGAGGAAGGAAGAAAGCACCATTTAGTATGGAGTTAAGGGAACGCGGAATCCATGCAGAAAGGGCATAGAAACAGTAATTTAAGAAAGAAGTTCATGAAACAAGATCAAAGTTGAAGAAGAAAGTAGTAGGTGTTGAAAAAACAGGACAGCAGTGAACCGAAAAAAAGTTGGTCCGTAACAAAACAAAAACCTATGTTATTTTAACAAAAAGAAAGCCTACCTAACCTTTAGCTCGGGCCCTCACATTGCCCTCCTGGGAGCGCTAATTCCCATAGATACAGTAGTTGTATCCCCCTGAGGGGAAGCATGGCTAGAACAGTGCACAGTTTCACAATCACTAATCCATACATGTACTGTATATTTTTGCATTACAAGCAAAACAGGGAATTCAATTTGGGTGTAACATCAGTTTGCAGAAGCATCAAATCAAGTAACACTTTCATTTGTTCACACACCAGCTAGCTACACAAAACGGAGAAACCTTTACGTGTGGCACAGCACTTCGTCTATCAAGCACTTCTTCAGTTTTCACTCACTTGAGAGAAGACAGCACGTCAAAGAACTCAAATTCGGCGAAATTGACTTCATTTTACAAAGATTTTCGGTTTGAAAATTAGTAATCATACTCACCAGTTTCATTGGTCGGATGCTTGGATCCGTGGTTCCTTCGATGAGCCGCCGGAGCAGGGGCGTACGATTGCTTTGCTAGTGAACTTCCCTCTGGTTGGCAGCCTTGCGGTCCATTGTTTTATATCGCAAGTTCTCCGAAGGTAAAAACTCGCTCACAACCTACGCCGCTCGATTCATGGCTGCCAGCGTTCAGGTATTGACTAGCGAGATTTTTCCAGACATTAGCTGGACTCATGCAGGGTTCCTTGTGAATTTGTGAATGCAAATATGGAATTCGTGTTGCGCGTTTTGAGGGAAAACACACACAACGTATCCTTACGTGAGCCAAGATTTTTTATTCAAAAACGGTAGGTTACCATGAACGTAGGGGACCCCTGGGATTTCCCCCATATGTAAGGTACCATAAAAAACAAGGAAGCAACCCTCGAAGGTTTTTGCAGAAATAATTATAAATCGGTTTCAATCGGATTTATGAATTCCGAGTACAAAATTTTTGACAAAAATTAACAATTGAGAAATTGAAAGATTGTGGGGATTTTCTTCACGCAACTCTCCACACAAGTTAAGCTCGGTATTAAAGTTATATTGAGATTTTCTTCACACAACTCTCGCTGGAGGGTCAAACAAAAGGAATAATACCAACAAATTTATTAGACCAAACTAGGAACGAGGCGCAAAGCTCCAACGGGAGCCCAAGCGCAACGAAGTAACAACAGCAGGCGTTAAGCCCTCTAGTTTGGTTGACAAATTATTGTCAGTTAAATTAAAGTTGCTAAAAGTACCTCCAGGCACAGCAAAGAACAGGTTTACCGATTATTATAAGAAAAAATAATTGTTCTGGACAGCACTTTCGTTAGCTTCAGCAAAGAACTGATGTCGTAAGAACTTCAAGTTTGAGAATTCGATTGCAGAACGTCGAGTCACACAGAACACCGTAGCGGCATGCGAACGCAGCGGCATGAGCAACCCGCTAAGGCCGATAAACGCCAATCTAGAAAGGCAAAGAAATTTAGAGGCAATAAGGGAAAAATAGTGAATATTGAGCATAATTATGACATAACTCAAGTTTTAAAGAATTCAATATGGAAGGATTTACCTTAGAGTTAAGGACCGAGTGAAAACTAAAGAAGTAGCATGAACAGGTCCAAGGTAGCCATTGCAGCGAGAGTTATACTGTAAAGAAAGATTAAGGCATAGGTTAACATACAGCCAAAAAATGAAGAAATATAAAGCAGGAATATATCAGGTTATACTTCAACAGAATAGATCACAGACAAGATTCTCCGTACCTGAACTTAATTTGGTCCAGTGTACGGCGACTTTCAGACGTAGACTCAGAATGAGAGAAGATTTTAAGGTTTCAGTAAGAAGAAACAAGAAGAAAGAAGGAAGAATTGCTCGAGAAAGAGTTTGCACTCTCTTGCTAGATGAGCAAATCTTGGGTGAGGTAATTTAAGGCAACAGCCAAGGTAAGGTAATTTAAGGCAACAGCCAAGGTAAGGTTATTTAAGGCAACAGCCAAGGTAAGGTAATTTAAGGCAACAGCCAAGGTAAGGTAATTTAAGGCAACAGCCAAGGTAAGGTAATTTAAGGCGACAGCCAAGGTGAGGTAATTTACCGAGAACATTGCTCCCCAGTAAAAGAGTTTAGAAAATTGGGCACGCACACTATTATACACATACACAAGCAAACACAGTCACACTAAGCATTAAAGAAAAGTGCAGAGTAAGGTAAGGTGAGTTGAGTTGAGTTGAGTTGAGTTGAGTTGAGTTGAGTTGAGTTGAGTTGAGTTGAGTTGAGTTGAGTTGAGTTGAGTTGAGTTGAGTTGAGTTGAGTTGAGTTGAGTTGAGTTGAGTTGAGTTGAGTTCATGTAAGGCGAGAAATGATTCCGAGAAGATTAACTCGTAGTTTCAGATCTTCAGAACAGTTGGAGTTACGCTGATCTTTGCAGAAAAATGGCAACTTGCCAGATATGAGCAAGCATGTTGGACGCAACTTGCTGCGCACAATTTAACTTAAGGAACGTAAATGAGTTCGACACTATAACTGAAGAAAATCAAAAGATGGACGAGGTTCGTCCAAAATAAAGGCTGGCCAGAAGATGACTGACCTCCATCGTTCGGCTAAACCCTATTTGAACATACAAAACACCCACAGACACAACAAAAGGTTGCCCCGAAACGTTACTGTCGGGCCCGCACTAGAAACTATGATGAAATTCCTCAAAAGATGCCATCTAAGAGGAATCTTGCGGTAGGTTTTCTCCCACAGTAGCGTTCGTGAAACTCTGCACCTCAACATTACTTTCAAATACCCTATGGCGTAGGAAGGCTTTCTTCCCTGATGTTGCAAGGATTTTAGAATTGCCTGTGTCTTTTAATTAACGGAAAGAAGACAAAGTCCTTTTTGTGTTTCCTAATAATTTCTTAATTCCAATTATTGCGCAGGAGAATGTGTATTGAGTGGTTCGGCTCGACGTTTGCAAGTCAACAAATGAAGAACACCAGCAATTGTATTGCAAATAAATGCACTTCAAACAACAGAAAATGAAGAACAACATTAGTTGTATTGCAAACGAATCGGAACAACTTAGAACAACAGGAAATGAAGAACAATAGCGTTTTATTGCAAACAAGTACAGTTAGCTAGGATACGAGCGACTCTAGTGCTGGGTTGAAGTGTCTCAGGGCTGTCAATGATTTTTTCATGCTCCCATTCACAATTCCACACACGTGACGAAAACACATTCATTTTCAGAGATTAGGCTGGAAGTATGCTTGCATGAAACACGCTTTCTATTTTTCCCTAAGTCTAGAAATAGTATAACTAGACGAAGTCTCCTCCAGAGTTCCAGGTAATCTGTCAGTTGTAAGGTAACCTAAGTCTTGGTTTAATGAGAGGGTGAAATGAGAGACGTAGCACAGAATCAATGCAACACACAGGGGTTAGATCGACGGCACTTTCTTCCACTATGGTGCTGAACTCATCGACGGTGTAACGACCGACGCAACAACCCCTTGCATAAATGATGGCTTTGTTTGCTCTGTTTTAACACTTTGACCGCAATTGATTAAACCGAACTTCAGTGTTCAGCTCAAATTTAAAGTCAATCGTAGTAAGTTGTTTTGAAAATGGCTAACATTAACTGAATCTGGCCTTAACTTGGCTTTAATTAAGTATTCATGAAAATTGCGTTCATGACTACTGGTTGGTCAACAGCTATGAAAATCCCCGTTATTAGCCACTTGTGGCACACGTTGTGATCAAAGTGTTAAAGGCAGCTCCTCTTATTTACTGGATACTGAAGATTGCATTCACTGAATGGAAGTTTTCTAGCTTGAATAAATAGAGAAGAGTAAAGACCAAATCCATCATCGGTTTTCATTGAGCTTGTGATGGTTCTGATTATATTAGATGTTTGTCGGCCCATTATGATTGGTAAAATGAAGATTTCTAACTTATATGGTGCTTATCGCATGTATCGCGCGATACATGCAGTTATACACATAAGAAAGACGAAAACTTACACTGAAGAATAAATAAAGATATTTACAATTAGATCTCATTTAACAAGTCATGGGAAATATGATTTTTTTTAATTTCAAAGATTCCTCGAACTGCTGTAAGTGTTAGAGACGTGTTTGATTACTAAAACATGGCGTGGACAGACATGCCCGGATTGTAAAATGCTACAATGTAGTGAATTAAATTTTCCCACTGAAAAGTTTACACAGCAGCCATGCTATAAACTATGGGTTGGATTTTTAAAAAATTCATCTCGTCGTAGCTCTAAATTCTTTTCATATGTTGAGGCAAATTCTTCCAAATTCGTTGCGAGTTGTTTTTTTCTCGCCAAAATCATCAACTTTACGTTATTTCCAAAAATTTCGACACTCAGTATCTGACTTCTTTGCGTAGTTTTCAGATGCCGACTTGCTAGATTAGGAGAATTTTGGCTTGGCCTATTGAACAGTAACGCCTATGGCGGGCGACCTTAAGCTTCTCTTTCCTCGTGCGAGCCCTGCACTTCTTATGCGCAGTAACATGACCAACAGAATAAGTCATTCGAGTTGATATGAGTGAACACACCATTCGGCTCCTTGTACTTAACAAATTTCAAAAATGAAAGTTTCAGAGCAAGTACATCGGAATAAAAAACAGTTTGTGCTCTTCTCAAAACCTTTGTAACGATGTTCAATTGTGTGCACAATACAATCAAACCGGTGTTGATGCCGTCAACGACTTATTGTGTATAGAATTTAGAATAATTGTGGCAAGTAATAAGGCTGATCTCGATATTTCTCATGTACGCAATTTGTAATTGCTCCAAGTAATACAATAGATTTTGACAATTTTCCAGCAACTAAACTCTTCTCCTTGTATTTCCAGAACACAATTCAGTTATGCGCGTTGCTGGAGCACGATATCGCGATCGTGAGACGGTAAAGAGCTGACTGCAGTTACATCTCACTGCACTCTGAAATGTACGCTCCAGATTTACAATTTTATGTTTTTAATTTTTTTTCAACAGTTACTCGAAGAAAAGAATTTCTGGTGTCATCCGTGATTCAATGAGCACTTTTCTGTCAAATTTTCATCAAAAAGAAACTGCAGTGGGACTCAGGACGTCATACTGCAAGACTGAAAGTTGAATTTCTGGGAGCCAGCCTTAGTGGGAACTCCACTGCTTCTTGCAAGGGGTAACTTCAAAAAGTGAACATTAATAATTCAAATGCAATCATTGATTTGAGAAGAAACATACAAAAGCATATCGAGGGCATCGACTGACACACCTTAACGAAGGTTATAGACCGATTCTTTGATTCTTAAAAATTCGACGTCGTGAAATCCGACATAGCTAAACCGAGATTCCTCTCCAATAGAAAATGTGATTTTTTCAGAGGTTATCAGATTTGTAGAGCATACTGCGATTTATTGTTATTGTTTGTCTGCAATGATTTTTGAACCCTAAAATTGTTATATAATGTGCTCTCTGGGTGCCCTGTATGCATTAGCGTTTGTGAGCATATCTGTCTTTAACTGGAATTAAGATCAAGGATATGAATCTTCTTGTTAATTTTCCCAATGAAGTTGCCTGAAATACCACATGACTAATGTAAAGGCCACTGAAATAATTAAAAAAGATAATGACACTTTGAGAAAGAAATCAAAGTTTCAAATTAACAGTTCTCTGAGAAACTTTCCCCTCATTCTAATGCCCGCATTAAAAGGAAATGTTTATTTGTGAGTCATGAAGCAAGTTTTATGAAATTATTTGCTGCTTGATAGATTAAGAGGGGCCCTCATTTCCAATTCGTACCTTTATAAATGGTTTTCATTGTTATCAAATTTAACTTCTTATCACTAGCAAATGAAGTACAGAACAATCTCACTAGGACGAGTTTTCTTCCATTGCAGGAACAGTTAAAGATTCTTATAATTTCAATGTAATCTTTAAAATTTAAAAAAAAAATTCACGAGGAAAAATGCAAACTTATGGCAAATTTCGGTAAATGTTGACAACACACTAATCGATTTTCAAATATTTGTTGATTGTACAATTGTGATGAGATCAAAATAAAAAATTTTTCTTCCGTGCATTTTCCGTCGCAGATGAGTATTTAACAAGTTATAGCAATGGCGTAACGTAACTTAATCTAACCTAACGTAACGTAACTCTACGTAACCAAACGTAACCAAACGTCACCAAACGTAACCAAACGTAACCAAACGTAACCAAACGTAACCAAACTTAACCTAACGTAACCTAACGTAACCAAGCGTAACCTAACGTAACCAAGCGTAACCAAGCGTAACCAAGCGTAACCAAGCGTAACCAAGCGTAACCAAGCGTGACCAAACGTGACCAAACGTGACCTAACGTAACCTAGCGTAACCTAACGTAGCCTAACGTAGCCTAACGATCATTCGCGCGCATTAGAGCCGTCGGAACAGGGATTTTATGGGAGCGCAATGAATTTTGCTGCTTGAAAGAATAAAATTGTGGTAATTAACCTACCGCTATAACTCGTTAAATACTGATTGGTGGCGGAAAGTGCATGGAAGAAAAGTTGTTAATTTTGATGTATTTAACATAATACAAGCAACAAAAATTTGAGAATCGATTAGTGTGTTGTTCTAAACACATTCCGAAATTTTCATGTGTTCAGGAAAATATAGTAGATTTCAGCCAAAGTGTAAATGACGAGGGTTAAATTCTACCTCCACACCAAGTTAAGAAGTACAGGAAATTTTTGGATTGCGTAGTAACTTTGTTTACGACCCAGCTAGATGTCGTAAATAAGGCAGTTCTGTCTCGAACACGTCCTTAAAAATTGTCTCAACAGTCATAATTAGAGCACGTAATGAGTGTACACCATATTAAGACAACACGGCGCATCACGGTCTTATGGCCACTTGTCAAATCATTTACGCAAATGCTAATGTCAATTTAACTACCAAGTTCTTCTTAAAAAATCGTACCCTTCAGTAAAGAGAATTTAACACGTTGACTGCGATGGATTGAACTGAAGTTCAATATTCAACTCAAATTTAAAGTCAAAAGTTGTTGGCAATTTTATTAAAAATCCAGTGAATATGGTGTCCAATGAATACCATCAAGTTTAAACGATGGTTAAAATTTGTTAAACGTCCCATCGATGGGTCATTTCTCAGCAGGGAGAACTTAAGCACAACCCATCCATGGGTCGTATCGCAAGCAACGCGTTAAAAAATCAGCTCGCGAGAAACCCGGTGTACAGTCGGTAAAAAATCAAACCAATCCAAACACTTGTGTATCGGTGGAGGCTTTCTAACCCCAATTAAGTGTTGTTCAACACGTTCACCGCGTTTCTGCGGTTGTTTACAGTTCGTTTGGGTAGGTTGTAAGAAGCAGAATTTGGAAACAAACTTCACTGCTGGATTACGTTTAAATCCTTCCTAAAAAATATGAAAATGCAATTGCAAGATAACATTTTACCTCGTATGATTACATTTATTTTTTAAAAAGATGGCAAAAACATGAAATATTATTCACTTATTCCGGTACGTGAATGATCAATTTACTGAATGGTACGCATATGGCCCAATACTCTGGGAACGTGTTAAACGCAAAAGAAAAGCACACAAATGATCAAATCATCAAATTTTCAGGATTAGTACATTATCACTGTGCTTTTTATAAAAGGGAAGGAAAATTCTGAAAAGAAAAAACCCACGATGTATTGAAACATCCTCTCATTATTAAAAATTTACGATTTAATTCTTTTTATTTTTGTTTCTTTCCAGAAATTGTCAGAGAACTCAAAGAGTTGACCGATGTTGAGTGATTTTTCAAACCAAAATAAGTACGAAAAAAATGAAAATTTGGTCGTCTTTGTTAGAAAAAAGACCAATCAGGTGATGTTGATCCCGACCAGAACAACACTCAACTGGTCTCAAGAAAAGCACGAGAATATGCACCGAAAAGGTCAGTGTCCCTGGAAGAAGCCCAACGGAAAGGTAAGACAGGGAGTCTCCTGCTTAGACTCACCTTTGTTCTGCCTGAGAAATACTGCCAACGCTCCCTTGTGAATGGCAGTTGTCGGAAAGGCTGTTCTGTGATTTTCTAGTTCACGTAGTCAAATCTTCGAAGTCCCCTTACGTGTTGAATAAGTTTCGGCGATGAAATGAGTTAGGATAGGAAAATAATATTTGAAGTATTTTCTTACCCTTCATTTTTAGTAATTTAACTGGGACTAAGTTTCAATCATATGAGGTTAGGTTCATATGAGGTGGTATCGTAGAACTCTGTCTTTCATACCCATTTCGCTTCTTTCAGTTTTCAAATACTTTGCGCTTTCACACGTTTTTCTTCCTTTTCCTTCCTAACTTTTTTCATAACTATCCTTGATTTTTATTGAAATGAAAATGAGCCAGTAGAATAATACGTTACGTGGTGGGAAGGAAAAGAATAGCATCAGCAACCAAAGCCCGTTCC
>JACJUY010002335.1:45756-61057 GCA_014220935.1 Platorchestia sp. MABIK | reverse complement strand
GTTGGCATAAATTCAGCGTAAAGGTTTAAAAGAATTCAATGCTTTTTTCATAAGCGCTTTGTTTTGAGGCTATCTTTTAGTTAATTACTAAAGGTCTGAAACACCGGAGACATTTGGGCTTCCAGGAAAATTCTGAAAGAAACACATCGAACGGCTCTAGACAGGTTCATTGGAGCGTTCGTGGTTCCAAAACAGTTCTTAGACAAGATATGTATTGTTGTCATATTCTCGACGTCTCTGGCACCTGTCACAACACACTAACAAATGAGTAATGTGATGTTGACGATGCACACAGAATGGTTCTGGGTTGTCATGGCGGTTAAATCACGGCAAATGAATAAAATTTTTTTTTTTTGCGGGCCGGATCTTCCATTATACCGGGTGTCCCACCAAAATGTCCCCGACTTTTTAATTGATTATATCTCCGCTCCAAATTAACATGTTTGAATTGTATTTTTTCACAATTTTGTAAATTTTGTTTCCTTTTCGAATAATTTAACTTATTGGAAATAGGTTGTAAAACCACTTTACAGTGATCGATTTACTGAAAGGGGTAGAAAAACTAATTGTTCAAAGAAAAAGTTTTAAAGACAACGCTGGTGTTCTTCTTCATTTCTCAATATCTTCTGTTAAAAATAATTTCACAATGATGCATCCTACATACCACCAGGTATGTATCACCTCCATTAATAATTCTTCGACAACGAATTGAAGAACTGTTTCAAGAACTGAAAAAAAACGGTGGAATAATCCGCAAAACTCTTCGTTCAATGGTGGTTAGAAGTAATACTTGCCTTGTCAGAAATGGAGGGTATGTCGAAGGATACTAAATTCCTTTATTTATTTAAACGTTAGTTAAGGTAATAATTTGTTACTCTTTTACATTTTTTTTTTTTTTTTTGGGAAGTACAAAATAAGGAAGAATATCAATATTGTTTTAAAAACTATTTCTTTGCACAATTATTTTTCTACTTCTTTCAGTAAATCGATCATTTTAAAGTGGTTATTATACAGATTTTCAAAAACCTGAATTATTCGAAAGGGAAACAAAATTTACTACATTGAGAAAAATACAATTCAAATTTGTTAATTTAAAGCGGAGATATAATCAATTAAAAAGTCGGGGACATTTTGTGGGACACACGATAGCGAGCAACGCACACAAAATCAGACGTAACTTTCACTGCCAATAGACTCTCAAAATTTACAATTCATGCATCACGTCGCATAATGTTGACTACGTCTCAGACGAAAAGTCGAACTCCATACGAAAATAATCCAAACTCTGGATGTTGTGCATTGTAAAGTGACACATTTTTGTGTTCTGATCTACCCGTAGAATTGTATGATGTACTTGAACGCTGTTTTGCTGTGTACGCTGCATCCAAGAACAGGCTGTTGCTTTGGTGTCACTGATAATATTTTCTTCTAAGGTAATATTCATCTAGAATATAGTTATAATATAAAAATGTAAAGTAACGTAGCTAAGAATATCATGATAAAAACAACAAACAAAAATCCACCCTCAGTGCTCAAAAAGACAATATATCATAATATTACAATGCATTTCTAAGCTCTATTTTTTCCAAATAAAGCGAAAATAAAACACTGAAATTAAAATGACCATAATAAAACAAAAACAATAGAAAATTTCAACAAACAATGGAATGTTCGACCGCCGAGTCTCATTTATTTATTGACGGACGGTTTTTATACATAGCATCGATTCTAAAATGCGAAAATCAGACGAATTTGGGGCTGAATCCAAATCTTGAAATTTGCGTTTCTAAAGAAAAGGTCGTTATTCAAACAATGTTCTTTTATTTGCCCGAAGGAAAGGAGACTCTTCTGCATTGTGCACACCTCACAAATAAGTGGAGCCCAGTGCAATGTAAGACCCTCCAACAAGAGTTCAGCGAACACTTTTTCTTGCACTAAAGAATATTGTTGAGTTGCTTCAGTTAGATCGCATGATTTTCATATTTCATGCTCTGAGCTTCACATCGGATTTTTGAATTCAATCTAAACTGGAAAGGTTTAATTATATTCAATGAGCGAGTGGGAGTAATTATCCAAGTGGATGCTGCTGTACTACAGAAGATTCAAGTTCCCATATTTTACAGTAATGCACTTTAATAATAGGAACAGTAAGTTTACATAATTCAAACACAATAATAGCCATTTATTAATTAATTATACAAATAAAAATAGCAGTTGTGTATTTGTATACAAATATTATATAAGAGTAATTTTTTCATCTAAAACCATCGCAACTTTTTACTCAGGTTGACAGAAGTACTCCATGAGCGTATCTGTGATACAGGTTCACTGTCTCACAATTATAAACATGATATTCAAATCATAGATTTTATTAGGATGTGTCAGGGATTTATCATATTTTTTTTCTTTTAATTTTAATTCTAGGAATACAATCCGTATATTATTGAAGTAACTTCCAACACTGTAATGAACGCGTCTAAAAGTATGCTGGCTTTTTGCTCGTCACTTGAAGATCTTTTCTCAAATATTAAAATGTGCTTTTAACCATTTGAGTACTAAAATTCAGATGGCTTAGAGAAACATTTTCAAGGAAAAAAGTTGTTAGAACCCTAAATATCAGTGAAATTGCCCAAGTGGGGGTGTTTTTCGCTTAAGCAAGCGCCAACTTCTTCATTTTGATTTGAAAAATGATTAATCTTCAAAGCTTTATACTTGTAAAGAAAAGTTTTCGATACTGAAAATAAAATATCTAAATTTTCGAAGAAATCATTTGAGAATTATTCGAGTCTCTAAGAACCTTGGACTCGAACAAGAGTTTTATGGAAACCGCGATGTTCTGAGAGCAGGATTAATTCGTTAGGTATTCATTTGCGAAATATCAATGTTCTGAAAATTAAGAAATTTATGAAGGCTGTGTTGTAAATACGCTAATTTTGAATTGTTAAAGTAAGACGAGAGGATTGCTATTACCTAATATCTACATAATTTGGTGACTTATGTGGTAACGATTTTGTCTTACCACTTCGACCAGACTTCTTACGAAAGAAATTGCAAAATTGCTCATGTGTGAAGACGTCAAAGTTTTTATTTACTTAAACAAAATTTCCTGAAAAACTCTCAGGAAATCATGCTTTTTTCTAGAATTTTTTCCTCCTTCTGTTTTGACGTTGTTTTAAAACTGATTTATAATACCGTGCTGCAGCATCAATTGACTTATATCCTTATATCCTTATACTCGCATGTATTGTGCGGCAGATCATCTAACATAGCCTGATCAGTCAGAAACACAAGAGGCGCTCAACACTTTGATGTCGCCGGGAGCCACCAGTGGTCACTCAGGGGATTTCTATAATGCTGCTGACCGACCAGTAGCCACAAACTCAAATTTCATAAATACTAAATCAAAACGAAATGAAGGCACGATCCAGTTAATGTTTGTTATTCTCAAAATGACCTACTACAACTAATTTTAAATATGAGTTGAATATTGAATTTCAGTTTTACCTGTGGCAGTCAAAGTGTTAAAACCCGTCATGCGTGTCACAAGAGGCGCAACAGAGTACGTACTACACAAGGGCAAGTTTTTATATGCAGGGACATGAGTGCTTGAAAGAATCTGATAGAGACGAAGAGTTTTTTCGTGAGCCGGATCTTGCATTATAGCGAGTCTCACACAGAAAGTAAGGCCTGCCTCTCAAGTAGCTAAGCACTTTAAGATTTTTTTAATGCATCATGGAACATAATTTTGACCACTTCTCCTACCAGAAGTATCGTAGAATTTCGTACGAAATGAACACAACTACGGTGCGAGAACACACTGCTGCGGCGCTTCAGCCCTTAGCCAAAGATGATCCTTACGCAAGATGCGTTTAAATCACGGCCTTCTTTTATCTAGGGTCAGCAGTGGATGGGATTTGGCAGCGACAATGTCTCTGTAACTTTTCAAAAGCTTAGAATGTACAGGGTGTGGCAGTCAATCCTGCATTTTTAAGCTTTCACAACCTTTTCGAAACTGCAGGATTGACTACCGCACCCTGCATATCGTAAAATCTACGAGGATGCCTAGGTCTCTGTTGCTTTTGCAAGGGCTCAGAATGTATATCGTGAAATCTACGGAGATGCACAACGTGTTTAGTGACCACACATCCTTTTGAACAGACCATGGCAGCTCGCGGTGTGGAAACTTCTGCGCTCAGGGAATTTCCCCTGATCCTGATCGAGAGCTTTTTTATATCCAACAGATTATCGAAACCTGTTCCGTTACCATCAATTACAATGGCTTCAATCTTTGACTCGCTTCATGAGCAATCTTACTCTGTTCTTACGCTTAACGAAGTTGCAGCGAAGGGTTCGAAGTTAGGCTGTCAGTTAAGTTGTGACACACCAGAATTTTATCCAAGAGGCGAAGTCGGTGATTCCTCCTCGCTTTGCCGGCTGCGTGCTATTTCTCTGGCGCCTAAAATGCTTTCAAAGAAGTGAGATTGTTCGGAGAAATGCTTACAACGTGCTTTCATGCTTCCGTGCACAAGATGACGCATAATTAACTTAACCTTTCTAATGCAAGTGGGCGCAGTTTAAAAAATGTATAAAGAGTTCAGAATTATCTTTATACGCGATTCAATAGACGTTGTTTACTAATATGCATATATACACATATATAAGCATGAACACAATGGCTGCTACTATCATGGATTAGCGTACACATGCCGCCGGAAAAATGACAGGATTTGATACTAGTCGATGAAGCACGAAAATCGTGCTATTAAGTTGTTTTCTATGACTATGAAACATCATTCACAACCTCCCAAATTTTTCCTGCCTCAACCGTTTCGATGCGGGCACCAAATAAAAATGCGTGCCCCGATAACGCGAAAATCTTTATGCTGAAAATTTTAATTAAAATAGAAACTGCATCATTGATCCGTTTGTCACAGATTAGTTCATCACGCACTTCTCAGCAGCGCTGGATGAAATATCCGATGGTTTTGAGAAAAACATTTGCGTAAATAAATTGAGACACGTTGGCTTTTATTTTACAAAATACTCCAATTCAAAATTAAGCAACACCTACCTTTTTTATTGATTATGTTTCACGTCATCGGGGTAACTTTATCTTTCATAATTTTCCAATTTCTGATTTTTAAAAATTACAAGTTATAAATGAAACCCTAACAGTTGGTTGTTAGCAGCCGTGATTAATGCTTATCATTTCTCTTTGGTAATCTTTATAATTGTTTCAAAATATCTGTTGGCTGTAAGTTTTGGCTGCCCGTCTTGGAAATCAACGGAAGTCGATGATAGATGGTAGTATTTGAGGTAATTTTTTGTTATAAATAGTCCTAAAGCTCTGCCAAGATTACGATCTTACGTACAAGGACAAAATTAAATGTGTCCCAGAAAGCAAATTTTCCAATCAATTTGCATTTCATTGTTAAGAATTTCTGGCATCATTAGGTTCTTGGAAAATTATGTTCAAGCTCGGAACATTCTCTTTTCGTCGTCTCGGTAGCGCGAGGTTCAAGCACAACACGGGAAAGATTCTGGCTCGATTCCAGCCTTACAACTGATGCATTTTTATTGAAGTTACAGCACCTCCTCTGGTGGTTATAGAAAACAATGATAGGTGCATCTGGTTATCACGGATCACTTTTATTCATTTATCCTGCATCTTACTAACCTCTTTTCCCGTAGGTTAAAACGCCAAAAAATGATTGCAAAAAGTGATAGTAGGAACGATCAAAAAAATTACATACTGAAAAATCGTTAGCTCTTTGGTTCTGGTGAACAAAGGAATGCAGGGAATTAAACCTCGTCGTGACGTAGTGTAGCTTCACGACGTAACTCCAGCACACGCAAAACGCACTTCTTTCCAGCATCTCGCGTTTTTATTCAGGTACGTTTAATTAAAGTTTTGTAGGGTGACATCATAGCCGTATTTTCAAAACCACTTAATCCTTAACCGTAAAATTTTTCTACTCTTCTTACCGGTACTATAACCGTCGTTGTTAGACTAGCTCTAGCATCAGATTGTCTTCAACATCAGATTAGAGACGGAACTGCCACTGGGCAGTGAACTTCAAATACACACAAGAGCATTTACTGGATGAGAAATAAACCATACGAGCATTTTTGTTGAGTGTTCCATTTGGGGACCGTTAGGCGGTAGAGGGTTATTTGCTGCTGGGCTGCGCTGGTGCAGTCGTCTTTTGAACTCTTACAGGCCCGATCATGAGCATTTATCCTCCTTCCGTAAATTGTAATGCAGAAGCGTAGCAGAAAAAAGTCTCTTCAGGTTCCTCCAAAAAAAAAAGCTCATGACACACGTGTAGTACCCTGCGTTTGCCCTTCAATTTACGCCAGCGTCGTGTGCAGCGTAACGGAGCGTAGCAACCTTCGTATTTAACGCTCGTCTGCGTCAAATATAGCTGACCTTCCTATTCAAACCACGTCATATACAGCTGTAATATTACAACTGCAGCGTTTCTATTTAGCTTGTGATTATATGTACGGCTGTCATGATGCAACAGAAACCCTTCTATTCAACTTGAGAATGTATTTACTGCTGTTAAGACGCAATAGCAACCCTTCTATTTAACTTGAGAATGTATTTACTGCTGTTAAGACGCAATAGCAACCCTTCTATTTAACTTGAGAATGTATTTACTGCTGTTTTGACGCAATAGCAACCCTTCTATTTAACTTGAGAATGTATTTACTGCTGTTAAGACGCAATAGCAACCCTTCTATTTAACTTGAGAATGTATTTACTGCTGTTATGACGCAATAGCAACCCTTCTATTTAACTTGAGAATGTATTTACTGCTGTTAAGACGCAATAGCAACCCTTCTATTTAACTTGAGAATGTATTTACTGCTGTTATGACGCAATAACAACCCTTCTATTTAACTTGAGAATGTATTTACTGCTGTTAAGACGCAATAGCAACCCTTCTATTTAACTTGAGAATGTATTTACTGCTGTAATGATGCAATAGCAACCCTTCTATTTAACTTATGATAGCATGCACAGCTGAAACGGTATGACAGTCAGCCCTTCGATTTATCTATCGTCTGCGTCATGTAGAGCAGCAACGGTGCGACATCAAGCTCTGCCACTCACATTCGTCACCATTCGTTATCTGGATGAATGATCTTTTAAAAACGGAAAAATTAGCATCGTGATATACTTTGTCCAATCAAATCTTACATCAATGCACACACAAATAAAAACAAGTTTTAATTTTTCGATTTTTCAACGATAGGAAATTTTCAAAAAAGCCCTTCGGAACTAAGACTTCAATATCCTCCAGTTTATATTCATGAAGAAAAAGACAGAAATAGCACCGCTATTGAAAAGTAAAAAAGACTCAGTGGCCAGCAGCCACGCCGGAAAATCAGATCGTGAGCGCTTTTCATTTCCAAATTTTACCTGAGAAGAAAACTAAGCTTGAGGAAGTTGAGCACCAGAAAGGTCAATTTGGCTACCTCGAGCGTGCAGCGTTGACATCCTGCCTTTAAAGTGACACGCGCCATCAGCTGGCCTTTGTCATACTCTTGCCTCATTACTTTAATTTCTCAAAATCTTCTTTCCTCACTTCAAATTCACACACCCTTGTCGCATTACTTTAACTCCTCTTTCAATTGTCTCACCACTTTGGGTTCTCAAAGTCTTGTCTCATCACTTTATAGATAAATTCGTCTTTCTTTGGCAGTTCTCGGCTAGTTACCTTGAGCTCGGCTAGTTACCTTGAGCTCGGCTAGTTACCTTGAGCTCGGCTAGTTACCTTGAGCTCGGCTAGTTACCTTGAGCTCGGCTAGTTACCTTGAGCTCGGCTAGTTAACTTGTCAGAGCCCAACACCGCAGGCAGCGGAGGAGGTGCATGCAGGACGCCTGGCCAGTGCAGCCAAACCTGCTCCGAGTGAAATTGTTGTGCAAGCAACTCCATTTTCCGCCCCTCGCACATCCAGCAGATGCTTGAATAAGCGTCAGAAGAGTACTCGTGCATTGGTTTCCTCATCAATTTCATGGTAATACACAAATATGAAATTCTCAATGATTTATTTCACACACGGCCTTGGATGCACTGGCTCTTAACGGCAAGGTATGTGAAAGATGTGCGTCTAAATCATAACGTGTGTTTTCTAATTCTCACATCATCGTCAGATGAGAGTATATGAAAACTTGAAAGTGTTTTTAACGGGGAAGATCGTACAATATTAGACATTTTGGTATGAGGTACTTTGACGAAAAGAGATTGGGTTTGTAAGAGCAAGTAGCTATACTCAAATGTGTCAATTGTATTACACATTTTTCACTTCAATTTAATCCAAGTCAAGTTCAAATTAATCCTGGTAAAGTTCAAATTATTCCAAGTCAAGTTCAAATTAATCAAACTCTCAAAATAATCACTCACTGATATGAGCTTTTTTGTGTTAAACATGTATCTATTGGATGTGATGAGCTTGACAATCGTTTTTCCTTTCAGCAAGGAATACATAAAATTTCCGCCGATGTAGCATTCTACAGTAAAGACAAACTGTCGTAAAATGTGCTAAGTATCCAGCAACAGGAAGCTGAGTGTGATTCAGATCTTTGAGCGGCGTAAAGATATAAGTCAATTATAAAAACTTCGTATTATACTACACTTTAAAGTTGTTTTAAAATTCTACATTAATGGCAGTATGCATCCATTCAAATATTTATTTTCAAATCGTAATTTTATATTACCCATAGTAGTATCGCGGATTTATTTACACTCGTATAGAGATTTATATGCGTGAAATTCCACTTTATCACATCTATGAAATCATATATGCATGCAACTACAAAAGATTACCATTGGACGATATGTAGATTTAATCTTTGAAAGAAATTTACGAATGTGATGATTCACTGAGTACTTATGTGTGATACCGTTTGATTACAATATATATGAGTACACTACTACACAGATACATTCCTGCATTAGCAATAAAAATGTTGACCCATTCCTTCAAAATAATAGGCCAAGGCAAATATATCATCTATGTATTAAAAATATTGTAATTTGTTTTTACGAAAGTCGTTTGAACGAGCTAAACAAAGAACTTCGTTGCTATATTTCTTTTAGATTAAATCTACATATCGTCCAAAGGTAATCTTATGTAGTTGCATGCATATATGATTTCACATATGTGATAAAGTGGGATTTCACGCATATAAATCTCTAAACGAGTGTAAATAAATCCTCGATACTCCTATGGGTAATCTAAAATTACCATTTGAAAATAAGTATTTGAATGGATGCATACTGCCATTAATGTAGAATTTTAAAACAACTTCAATGAGTATGATAATACGAAGTTTTAATTATTGACTTGTATCTTTTACGCCGCTAAAAGATCTGAATCACACTCAGCCTCCTGATGCTGGATACTTAGCACATTTTACGAGCGCTTGTCTTTAGATTGCAACACTGGCAGAAATTTTATGTATTCCTTGCTGAAAGGAAAAACGACTGTCTAGCTCATCACATCCAATAGATGCACATTTAACACAAAAAAGCTCAAATTAAAGTGTGATTATGTCAATTCTTAACTCAACTTACGGTTGGATTAATTTTAATATGACTTGGATTAATTTAAATTTGACTTGGATTAATTTAAATTTGACTTGGATTAAATTGAACTTGACTTGGATTAAATTGAACTTGACTTGGATTAAATTGAACTTGACTNACTTGACTTGGATTAATTTGAACTTGACTTGGATTAATTTGAACTTGACTTGGATTAAATTGAACTTGACTTGAATTAAATTGAACTTGACTTGGATTAAATTGAACTTGACTTGGATTAAATTGAACTTGACTTTGATTAATTTGAACTTGACTTGGATTAATTTGAACTTGACGTGGATTAAATTGAACTTGACTTGGATTAAATTGAACTTGACTTGGATTAATTTGAACTTGACTTGGATTAATTTGAACTTGACTTGGATTAATTTGAACTTGATTTGGATTAATTTGAACTTGACTTGGATTAATTTGAACTTGACTGGGATTAAATTGAACTTGACTTGGATTAATTTGAACTTGACTTGGATTAATTTGAACTTGACTTGGATTAATTTGAACTTGACTAGGATGAATTTGAACTTGATTTGAATTAATTTGAACTTGACTTGGATTAATTTGAACTTGACTTGGATTAATTTGAACTTGACTTGGATTAATTTAAACTTGACTTGGATTATTTTGAACTTGACTTGGATTAATTTAAACTTGACTTGGATTATTTTGAACTTGACCGGGATTAAATTGAATTTGACTTGGATTAAATGGAACTTGACTTGGATTAATTTGTAGTGAAAAAGGTATAGACTTAAGAAACAATCTTTCATTGTATCGCTTGTGGTAAATAAATTGTTCAACACATTGACAACGAATGGCTTACCTAGAGTTCAATATACAACTAAAATTTAAAGTCAAATGTTGTTGGAATTTTATAAAGACTTAACATTAACTAGATCTGTTAATACCATTATTTTTAAAAGATTATAAAAAATTTCCCAAGCGATCCATCGATGAATCGTTTCGCAGCAGGAAGAACTTAAGCACGACCCATCGTTGGGTCATATAGCAAGCAACGCGTTACATTGTTTTAAATTGTTTGACCCACGCCAATTTGTGAGAGTAAACAAGTCGCATGGAACGGAGGACCACGACACTTGTTTTTTGCATTGCCTCTTCTAACGTCATACCTAAAAAAAGTCACCTCGTCGCGAAATGCACCGTGTTTTAGTGCGTCCGCTCAGTGATTTACTCGAAGTTGAACTAAAATGTGTGTATTTTATGACTGATGAAGGCGCAGCTAGTAAATTTAAATCTCATGTTGAGAACACTTGATGAGAACAAATTTAGAACTGAGCATCGAGGACTGCATGGCGATATGGGGTTTATTGCTCTAGTGACGTCAGCGAGGGAGCCAATCTGGAGCGATACAGCCATCAGCTGCGGGGGATCTCACGTGTCACACCTCATTTACCCTCCATTTAAAATATACATTTGGAGACAATGCACTGATTCGGAAATGCCCAGAAACGTACCGGAAATGTTGCGGTAAATCTATTTGTAATGTCGCAAAAATTCCTGATCCTGCGACTGTTGAATTATATTTCTTATAAAAGCTGACCTTCGCTGCTAATTCGTTGATATAAAATAATGTTGTGCAGGAATTTTAATGGGGTTAATTTTAGGCATGAATTATGCTTTGATAAAGATATTCTTTCTTTCTACTGCCTGCATCTGCTAAATCTTGAGAAGTATTATCTTAAAAAATACTTCAGGATAGCTCTCTAGAACTTCTCATCAATGTAAAACACTGAGAAAAATGTTTCCTGATTAGCAATTCTCGGATTACTTTCCTGTTTTGCACATGCATGAATCTCAAATTGGAAAATACTTCAGCTATTTTGGATGCGTTCAATGCAATGCACTGAAGCTCTCGCGGCAAGTGTTCTGAAAAAACCTGCTGTGAAAACCTTCATGAAAATACCCTGCAATGAATACGTCCACGAAAATACCCTGCTATGAAAACCATGAAAATGCCTTTACGAAAATACCCTGCCATGAAAGCCTCCGTAAAAATCCCTTACTATAAAAACCCTGCTATGAAAACCTCCATGAATACCTTGCAGTGAAAACCTGTAACACTTATAAAAAATTGTTTTATGAGCCATCAGGCTAGCGACCAAATGTTCTAAGCCACTAAGACCCTCCATAGAATCGCATGCGCTTTTTTTCGATCGCCTCAACACTTGCAACCCTTGGACTGTAAGCCCTAGGAGCTGTTTTTTGCGCCTCGATTAGCATTTTCTCCATGGCACGCTCATCATCCGTCAACGTCAAACAATAAGGTTTTTTTTAAGGCGCCCGTTTCCTCATAAAACCTGCAGCGCATCCATGACAGGGGCTTCCCCAGCGTTGAAAGCCTTCGCTCACTGGCCAAAGTTTTGAGGTTACGCCAGTGGCTGGAGTTGGCACGGATCCCATTCGTTTTTTTGTACCGTAAGAATGGAGAAAAGGTGAACTAAATATAGCAGTAATCTGAGAAGCAGTAATTTGAGAAGCGTTTAGTCTCGCGATTTTTTCCAGCGTTCAAACGGACTCTATTTGAGTTGAAGGTAAGCTCCCCGCAATGGAATGAGCGTCAAAAATGTTTCTAAGCAACAAGGCTTTGTAGTGCCATAGTGGTAGGTATAAATCATTGGGGAGATGGGTAGGAACGAGTATTAATATTTAATCTCCTCAAGAAAATGTGAGCGGAATTTATGTTCTGAATTAATATTAATATTGATCGATTGCGATAGATGGGGATAGAGTGAACGGAATAGGAGAATCATTTATAATGAAGTGCCATGAGAAAATAGGGGACGGATGAACCAAACAGAGCAAGAACAAATATCAATATTATGACATCAAATGACACGGAACTTCACCAAACGGAATGAGAATAACTCTCTAATATTGCAATACCAGTTTTGTAGGCGACTTGAGGAAACAAAAGGCATAACAGCTACGTGAGATACAATTGGGCGAAAAAAAGCGACCTAACCCTAACTGTCACCTAGAAAGAAAACACACTCTTGGGGTTCTATTTGCGTGTGTGACTGTTACCTAAATGTGTTAGCGCTCAGTGTTACTGTTGTGACACACCGGAGATCCTTGAGTGACGGGTTGTTATGTTGAGAAGTGATTGTGTGTGTCGGTGTTGGTGTGATGTTGTGTGTACTGGTATTGTGTGTGTCGGTGTTGGTGTGATGTTGTGTGTGTCGGTGTTGGTGTGGTGTTGTGTGTACCGGTGTTGGTGTGGTGTTGTGTGTACCGGTGTTGTGTGTGTCGGTGTAGGTGTGATGTTGTNTAGTAAATTTTTGCTGTTGAAGGTAGTAAAAAGTAGTAAAAAGTAGTAAAATTTGGAAATGAAATATCAGTAGACACCCTGATAGAGTTAGCATAGGGGATATTTTACTGCCATGCATAGTTGTAAGATAAAATCTGGAATTTCATATTACCCTTCAAAGTGTTCACTGTGTACAGGTGATCCCAGGTCTGGACCTTGTAGTGCCCCTCATGGACCGGGGGGAGTTGAGTGATGTCCACATCCATTCCAGGTGGGTTTGCTCACGTGAAACAGAAATGAGCTAAGCACAGGGTCAATTCATATAATTTTAACAGATGTCATGCGACTAGTATCGGAAAAATTCGTTCCCGAACACCCGCTCATTCTGCTCACCATCTCCAAGCTACCTGTACTAGATTCTATTTTCTTCTATCTTCCTAGTGTAATTAGGTTGCTGAACTTTGTTATTACTAATTTAGAGCGTAGACAGTGACAACCAACTAAGCCAATTAGCAGTCCAACAAAACTGTTTTATTACATGTATAATGATTTCTTCAGCTTAGAGAGTGTGCATGCTTCATGCATCTTCTTGCCCTTCCAAGGGTGATTCAAAGCTATTTCTAGTATTCGTGAGACTATGGCTATTAATTTAGAGGCTGAAACTAATAATGTCGATGTGTGGCCAGGTTTGCGTACGGCAGCAAAGGAGACGAGGACCGTGTGCCACCAGACACGTCACTGCTGTGCACCGTGAAGCTGCTCGACTTCAAGCCTGAAGACAGCCCTGAGTCGCTCTCTCTGGACGACAGGCAGCAAATTGGGTACGTTATGAACAACTGTTCTTGTGCTTCCACGCCCCCCAATGTGGTGCTATAACTAGCTTTACTAGGCACTTTCATTTAGAATAGGAATTAACATGAGAGGTCACTCTAACTTCCTCCTCATCAGAGGCATACAACTATTGTATCTATGGGAATTAATGCTACCTGGGGGAGGATGTGAGAAGCTGGAAATACTCCGAATAACGTCATAAAGATATAAATCATTTCCTAAACTGTGCTTGTGTGCTTATTGTTTGGAGTACTTCTCATTGTGCCCTGAAGCAGATCTAGCACACTAAGTTCAACTGTTGTTAACACTTTTATTCAGGCATTTTCCCGTGAAATGATGCTTTACTAATCGAGTTCCTGCATGCTCTAATCATGAAGTCCCGAGCTAAATGTTAGGTAGGCCTTTTTTTTTTTTTGAAAAAGAAAAGGTTTTTCGTTTTGTAACGGACCATCTTTTTTTGGTTCACTGCTGTCTTGTTTTTCAGCGCTAACTATTTTCTTCTTCAACTTTTATCTTGTTTCATGAACTTCTTTCGTAGCATACTGTTTTTGTGCACCTTGTGTGTAGATTCTGCGTTCCCTTAACTCTATACTAAATGGTGCCTTCATCCTTCCTCTTTTTGAACATCTTTGTTGTGGTAAAGGGAGGCTAAACTTTTCTTATAGTCAATCATGCTCTAACCATGGGTGAACTGTGCTGAGCAAATGTCCGTCTGTGCGCCGAGGACTGTGAGCTGTGAATGTAGAGGCGTTCAATAGTGCATGTAACAGTCAGTTTTAAAGCAAGTATCATTGAACTATGGCCAGATCGTGTGCTAATTGTGAGCCGACGTTGCAATTAATCACTGGTTTAATATTTGAAATTATGATGTGTATGAGAAATTTTAGACTTGGTGAGAGAGCCTGGCAGAAATTTGAGTACCATTGTTAGAAATGAATAGAACATTCTTAGAATTTTCAAGTAAACTATTGACTGAGCGCTGTTGGTTATTTTTAGCCCGTTAGTCTAGCGACGAAACAGAATTGAGATGAAGATGTTTTCTTCTACAAAGCTAGCAATTGAAGATGAAACCATTCTATAATTTTTCCAGTATTTTTGATGCTAAGGTTTCAGTGCCTACTTGTCTACCTAACGGAGAAAGACCAAAACACTGGTTGTCATTGAAACATTCTTTGGCAAAGACCACCCCTCAGGGGGATACATCTGTTGTATCTATGGGGCTACAGCTGTTGTACGTAACTGTTGAATCCATATGTAAGATCCCAAGCTGAAGTTGGTTGGTTAGGCCTTGTTATTGTTGAAATAGAAGAGGTCTTTAGTTTTTTTACGTACCATGTTTTTCGGTACAGTACTGTCCTGTTTTTCAGCATCTACTACTTTTTTCAACTTGGTTGCCTTCTTGTTTCATAGACTTCTTTCTCAACTTACTGCTTCCATGCACTTTGTGTCTACACCTTTTTCACTTCAAATTAATCCAAGTCAAGTTCAATTTAATCCAAATCAAGTTCAATGTAATTCAAGTCAAGTTCAAATTAATCCAAATCAAGTTCAAATTAATCCAAGTCAAGTTCAAATTAATCCAAGTCAA
>JACJUY010002335.1:18912-42640 GCA_014220935.1 Platorchestia sp. MABIK | reverse complement strand
CGCTCCGTGCCGCTCCGTGCCGCTCCGTGCCGCTCCGTGCCGCTCCGTGCCGCTCCGTGCCGCTCCGTGTCGCTCCGTGCCGCTCCGTGCCGCTCCGCTTGTAGTGTGCGCGCACCCTTACTTATCTAATCTGCGAAGACCATGGTATAATATGGGCATCGTACTAGCTTATGAATGTTAACTTGAATTTAACAGCGCGTCAACATTTACGCACCTTGAGAGCAGCGTAGTTACTTATTTTGGGTTTCATGCATGGTTTTCATTCAGGAACCGGAAGCGTATCCGCGGCAACTGGTGGTTTAACAGAGGCGACTACAGCGAGGCTGTGCAGTGCTACAAAGCTGCTGTCGACTTTCTAGACGACACTGAAGAGGTCAACTTTGAAGAAGATACCAAGCCTGAGGTGTGTAGCCACTCTTAAGAAGGCATGATCGGCCCCTTACAAACTCTTTACTGCCTTCTGTGCGTTTTCTGACTGGATGGATACCTATTTAACTAATCAGTTGCAGAGCATAATTAGAAGTTTTGAGAATCGAAGAGCAAACTTTTTAAGCGAAGTATTCAAGTTTTTGATTCTGCATAATAGGCTATATGTATAGTATATACATACTCAACTCAACCCCACTTGTCTACTGCACCCTGCTGCCTCTGGAAAAGAACTAACTAACACTACCGGAAGAGTTTTCATTCAGTTTACATTAGGGAGCCTGTCACGTTGAACTTGAGTTGCCGCCATGCAGGTGCTTGCGATCCTGGGAGAGCGGCTGAAGGCGCTGAACAACATGGCGGCCGCTCAGATCAAACTCGGCGCCTTCGACGCAGCGCTCGCCAGCGTCGACGTCGTGTTGCGGTGCCAGCCCGACAACGTCAAGGCTCTCTTCAGGAAGGGCAAGGTTAGCTTTCCTTTAACGTCAGCATTTTTGTACTCATATTACCGCTATCATAACCGCCTGCATTCGACTGGCTTTGGCATCAGGTAATCACCGACATCAAGGTTAGGAAGAAACTGCCACTCGGCAGTGAACTTCAAAGAAAAAATTGGGGGGGAGATATTGAACAAGAAATATAATATATTAGGCTGTTTTTAAAATGGACCGTGTGGTCCACTGGGACGTTAAGGGTGATTCTGTGGCAAGATGTTCAGTTGACATCAAACAAAACGGCTAAATTAGCTTCAATAGGCATCTTAAGATGAAGATGAGGTGGCAGTATATATTCATGATGCTTCACATCTATTGACTGTATGTTGAGTTGAAGAACATTTCTCGTTAGGATGAATTTACTCTATTGTAATGAATTTGTTCGTGAGGAATGGTGGCTGCGTTGAAGACCAAGTTATTGAGCTCGTGTGTTAGCAAAATTAAGGATCTTTCCAAACGAAATAAGTGCGTTTGTCAAATGGGGTTGGTGGCCCACTCGCTCACTTCTCAGCTGCTCTTATTAATAAAAGTGCCCAATTTTTATCGAAATTTTTAGTGGCGCTCATCATTCTGATGTTAGATTTTTGTTCTAGTTTAGATAGGGTTTCAGACTATATTCTCAAATCTACGCTTGGTAGGACGCCGATCAACGTTTCGACGGAGGGCAAAATTTTTCGATGTAACATATAACGATAGGATACTCATCTGGATAAACGGATAAACAAAATAAACTTCGTTCTTTATTGTAAATGTAGAGAAGCTAGGTCCAAGATCAGGACTAGAGCGTTAAATTCATACCTTCAAGTAGAGGTGCAAATCTGCGCTGCATTGGTGTCACGTATGTAGTGCGTGTTCCATGGTGCGTTGAGGGGCCTCCAATTCCTGGCTGGACGAGGGGTTTGGAAATTTAGTTCGAGCATGTGATCTGCAAGCTATTGAAAATCTTACTTTCTTTATTGATGTGCACCAGCTCATAGCGAATCGAAAAATCTTTTTGTAACAACATGCACATGTCCACATTCTTAGACTAGCGCCAAATTCTTATTCCCTGAGCGCAATTAAATTCCATAGGAGCGTTCGTATGTAAAAGTCACTTCAAATACAGGCTGAGAGAGGAAATAGAAAACATATTGAACGTTGAGCGTGAGCCCCTGTGTCGCGAATGAAAAACTTAGAATTTCTTGCCCGAAAAGTCATTTTATAGAATTAATCCGACCATCTTATAATTAATTCAAGCATAGTAAAAAAATATTACCAGGTGGCAGCCAGATAAAATGATTTGAAGAGAATATCTTAGTGACTGACATTATTAAAGATGAATGTTAAATGCAGATACTCAATGAGAAAAATGAGTATTTCTATTTTACTAGGGGTTTTGATTCCCGCTTCATGATTCTTGCAAAGCAAAGTAGAATATTAGCTTTGGAAAGGTATTTTATTTAATTTATTTCCCGTGTTGGTTACATGTGTTACATTATTGTTAAATGTTTAAGAAATGTAAAGTTTTTTTACACTGGATACAGTCAATTAGTCTATAACATTTCATTGAATATTGGTCAAGTAAACTGATGCATAAATATGTCTTTTTTTGGATGTGTAAAGAAATAAGTGTACATTCGCTGTGAAATCATTTCCTGTTTATGAATTGTTATTCACATTACCGATTTAAAAATGAAGCTCTCATTTGTTAGATCCTTTATATTATATTTGAAATAAATTCAGAAGTAAAACTTTGAGGAACTTGGGCTTTTATCATTTGAACTTTAGAAGCTCTACGTTCACTTTTAGAAGCTTGATTTTCATTTTGAGAAACTTGAGATGCATCTGAAGGAACTTGATTTTCATGACGCTTCCATTTCGACCGAAGGGAAGGATTTTCACTTTTCAGAACTTGAGATGCATTTGGAGAAACTAGGCCTGGAAATTGTGTAGTTTCAATGTTGAATATTCATCATTCTACTGAAAAATTCGCAGTTAACTTTCTAAAAACTAATTTCCTATTTATCGATTAGGTTTTTTCGCATAACCCTTTTTATAAGTCCTTAATGAATGATAAATTCTTCAAATGAATAGTAAGCTTGCCCATTACAGATTCAAAAATTGAGAAAGTGACTCAAAGATCTTGTGAAAATGATTGAATTTGTGCAAGAGCTTGGTGTGCTGATGTGCATCATGATTCCCGTCAGGCCCTACACATGAAAGGGAAAACTGTAGAGGCAGTGAAGTCCCTGAAGCGGGCTCTGCAGCTGGAGCCTGAGAACCGTACGATCCATGCAGAGCTGAGCAAGATGTCGGAGGTGGCTCGGCTGCAGACGGAGAGCGAGAAGTCCCTCTACCGGCGGATGCTTGGCCTCACGCCTGACCATAACAAGGAGCCGGACCGTCACATCACCCTCAGGATGGTGAGGCGACTTTTGCGTGCTGCCAAGTTGCTCGTGTGAGCCGTGCTTGTCTGCTTAGTAAGAGGTGGCTGCAATTGGTAGATATTGGAGTATACAGGATACTGTAATACTTTACTATACTTTACTCTGTAGAGCAGAGGTTCCTAACCTTAGACACTTCATCGTCGTGCCTGTTATCCCGTTAATAATCCAAACAAATAATTTCGTGTTGCAAGCTACTCTATTCCATTTTACTGCTCAAACAATGGTTTTTTATCAATGACATGGTTGTTGCAGTAGTGTATAGAATGAGTAAAATGTCGAGCACTGTTGATGTTGGTCTTTCGGAATAGAAACCTCTTTTCCTGTTGCTTCAAGCATGGCTACACTAAGTATGCCATCTTTACTTCATTCACAACATAAGTGATAAAGTATTGAATTTGATAGCACCTCTATCTAGAAGATGTATAAACATTACTTAGCCATGCTTTTTACCTCACCGTGTTCTACTTAGAACTTGGAAAACAGTTAATTTGGTCCAACAACGAAATTTACGTTTGTATGAATAATCTGTTGCATTGGTAAAGCCAATATTTCTGGCAATGAGAATCAAAGCCTCAGAAATTGACTACTGTCCTCTTTCATGCGTATTTTCAATCTAACTTTAATGAAACAGTGATTCGAATTTCGTCCCGTTTTTGAAGTGTCTGCAATTTACCATTGTTTGCGAGAATAAATCCTTTATTTGATAACAAAATTTAGATCGTGGTGAAATCTGCGCTCTTTTGCATCTATTTGGGTGTGCCCTCATTTATAATCATGATACGCACCTGCAAATCTCGACGCAAATACCGATCCTAAATTTTTATTTCAATGAGCCTGAATTCTTCATGGTGTCAGATCGGTGCACTACGTATCAGCTGCTAGTGAAACTTTAAAGTATTTCCATGTTGGGTAGTTTTAAAGTCGTGTAGTTATTTTCATCGTTATTGTAAATTTACTCTAACAGGTTGAAACAATTATTTTACTGAGCAGCTTTGCGCCTAACTTTACATTTCACCGTGGACATGTTTGGAAGAAATTCCATTTCTTGGAGTTAATGCAGGCTCTAAGTTCGGTATTTCTGAGGCTTTACGTAAGGTGGAAGAGCAAAATCTTCTCATTGTTAGTACCTGGTTTTGTGAAATCGTTGTTGAGATCATTCGTAGGTTATTCAGTTGGCAGACTGGACTTTAACTTGCCATATCACCAGAAAGAGCAACCATTTGTTTTGGGGAAAACATTACTCGCTCTATGTTCAATTTCTAACATGTGGATAACGTGTGAACTGCTTATACAGTTCCCGTGGAGGCCGTTCCTGGTGAGCTTCACGAGTATCGTGGCAGTGCTGCTGGCCTACAAGTACAGGGACTTGTTACAATGACCAAACTTCAGCAGTCTAACCCTGCCTCCTGGCACGTCTGAGGGGCCTCGTATTCCTCCAAAAGCCTCCCTCGTGTCCTCTTCCATCCTCTCATCGCACCAAGCGTGGATGTCTCCGCAGGTCGCTGATCGCAATCCACTCGGTACCAAACGACGGTCTCCAAACCTTCAGTTTTCGCACACCCATGGAGCGTCTGTCGTGCCGTCTGCTCTGCTTGATAGTTTTGTTCACACTTCATCGCAAGCTCTCTTTAATATCCCGGCATATTCTTTAGGTAAAACGCTTTTGCATTTGCCGACCGATGTTGCTAGTGTGACGTCAGCTCCTTCAAATCCTGCATTCATGAAGTCCATGTTCTTGCAACCCACAAAAGCAGACGCCCCCGCTGTGACAAGTGTGCCTACATCCACTCTAATGATTTCATCTTCTTTGTCTACTTCTTTAGTGACAATTGATTCCATCATTGCATCATCCGCTTTTAGAAGTGCACCCGACCCGTTATTGACGCCCTCGCTCGGTGCTGATAGCGTATCTGGGCCATTATTGACCGCTGCTGAGCCAGAGAATGCTTCTAGCTCGTTACTGAAGCCTACTTCTCGTGTGAGTACTTCTAGGCTGGAACCTACGCGTACTCCTGGGCTTGAAAATACAAATGGGTCAATATTAATGACTACACCTGGGCTTGATAGTGCATCTAGTCAGATTTTGACAACTACATCTAGCTCAAGAAGCGCCTCTAAGCAGCCCCTCTCTTCACCCCAGTCCTCGGTGGCAGTACCAGTTGTTCCTCAGTCACCTAGAAAGTTTACAAGCAAACTAAGTCGCCCCGGGGATTTTTCTAAATTCTCCATGCTTTCTGTTGAATATTCTTCGCAAGCGTATGTTCAGTCATCGTCACTCACGGTATCTCAAATTGTTGGGGATCTCTGGAAAAGTAATGCTAGAAAGTTTACTCCCGTTACTTATCCTACCGTAAAAAATGTTCTCAACGCGCATTCTACAAGTTCCACTCAGCAGAAGCTCTATTTCGTGTCTTCCAGTATTCCTTTTCCTACAATTAAGATTCCTTATTCATCTTTATCAAGTCAAACGGACTTATCAGAAAGGTTGCCCGAGTTAAGCACTGTTTCCTCTCCTCATCGGTCAAATTATTTCACGTCTGCCGAGCTGCCGCCTTCTCACACGAAAGCGCCGTCGTCTCGCTCGGTGACGTCGCCGTCTCACTCGGTGACGTCGCCGTCTCACTCGGTGACGTCGCCGTCTCACTCGGTGACGTCGCCTTCTCGCTCGGTGACGTCGTCGTCTCGCTCGGAGGCGTCGCCGTCTCGCTCGGAGATACCACCGTTTCGCACTGATACGTCACGTTCAGCCTTCTTTGCGTAAAAAATCGTTTGATGACGATGGTGTGGAGGATTTCTTTCTTCCACAGATATCAAAAGATTATAGAGGTCTGTCTGACCTCCCAGGTGCACTGCAGTAGAGTTTCATGGCTTTTATTTGCTTTGGGCGTTTCTACGAACTGTCATTGCAGCTGAAATAATTTAGGGAGTATGAAGAAATCATTATCGGATGTGAATATTATGGTGGAGTTTTCTCCATGGCGCTAGTCTGATTTTGAAGTGGAGATTCTTGTGTTGTTCAGACACGTCGAAATGACGGTAATTGTTGGAACCGGAACCCATTTACTGCACGTACGTTTTGTTTCAGGAATTGTCATCCCTGTTTTTGTGGCAGTGTAGTGTGCAAGAAAATTTTTCACTGTTGTGTGATGCGAGCAACGTTAAAATTGATTGTATTCGCACTTCGTAGGTATGTACACCTGCAATTTTTTATGTCGTGTAAATAGTTGTAGCCATGGAGTGTGTTTTTGTGTGTTCACATTAAGGTATCTTTGTTACGCGGGGAGAAATTTCATATCAGCTTAACGAGTTTTCCGCAGATGTGAAGGGAAAATAAGTTGTTGTGTTGATGACAGCAGCTTGATAAACGTTTGGAGTGTCTAGTCCGCTGTGAGTTGGTGTGCTGCTGACGAAGCCCTTTGTGTTAAAGCTTGCTTCGTTTTGTTGAGTCGATTCATTTCGCATTTTCACCCCGTTTCTAAAACCTGACGTTAGTTAGCACTTGACAGTATTTTTCACACCTTCTATTTAAAGGTAATTCGTCCCCTCAGGGGGATACAACTATTGTATCTATGGGAATTAGCGCTCCCAGGGGGACTATGTGAGGGCCCGAGCTAAGGGTTAGGTAGGCTTCCTTTTTGTTGAAATAAAATAGGTTTTTGTTCTGTTACGGACCATCTTTTTTCGGTTCACTGCTGTCCTGTTTTTTCAACATCTACTACTTTCTTCTTGAACTTTGATCTTGTTTCATAATCTTCTTTCTCATCTTACTGTTTCTATGCCCTTTCTGCGTAGATTCCACGTTCCCTAAACTCCATACTAAATGGTGCCTTCCTCCTTCCTCTCTTTGGATCGCCTTTGTAGCGGATAGGGAGGCTTAAACTAACTAATAATCCAATCTTAACGGTAATTCGTCATTTTTAGTTAATCGTGAACCAAGTATCACCTGCATAGCAGACTCCGAACTACAGTCTCAACACTCCGTACGAGCTGCCGTCTAGCTCAACCCTGGTGGAGAAGAGCTACGCTATTGGCCATGCTGTGTGGGTGCCTGTTGAAGTCGTCACTATGATACAGGAACTCGTCCGGTGACCTTGCTGTGCTGGAAGTGTGTAGTTCAAGTGAAGTGGTTTGCAGCGATTTTCCCAGCCATATAATAATTCCGTGTTAGGTGGCCTCGGACAATGCAGCGGTTTTGCGTATCGGTTTCTCTTGTTGAGAAATGAGAAAAATCAAATTTAGCTTTTGATTAGAAAATATGATGCAACCCTCTGAAAATTTTTTCATTTATTGGGCTCTGAGCCACATTTCTAGCCTTTATTGAAGAAAGAGTTACCTAGCAAGCGCATGTTAGAAAGCTCTTCCAATGTTGCTGGTTTCTATTATGAGGTGATGGTAGCAGTGCTCTCTGTAGCACTCATCCGTTACCTCTGGCCTGCGGTTTTTGTTTATTCGGCCCGCCATCTTCAAGGTAAAAAATCTCATGTTTCCTTTAGGGTTGAGGAGTCAAGCAAGGTTTCCGATTGGTTATTTGAAGTGTCCTTAACTTTACCAAGTTTTTTGTTTTCCTCAGGCATCCACCCTAGGAGGTTTTTGAGCTGAGAGAATTCATTTATGATGAATTTGATGACAAAGCCCTTTAACGAGAGACTGCGAAGCTGTTTGGTCTTTCTGTCTAATAACGTACAAATTCCTGTTCAAGAAAGAAGACCGTAAGGTGTGACCAGGCGTTACGGAGACTACGTTGCGCTACTGGATGTTTGGAGTATTTTCCACTCGTAACTGTCCACGGCCCATCATTGCATCTCCTGTGTATGTACTTCGAAACGAAAAAATTTAATGAAATATTTTTCAACGAAATATCATGTATTTGTTTTTGTCTTGGACGAATATTATTTTATTCTATGTAGGTAATCGACTTTTTTCTTAAGAATTATAGTTCTTTATCAGAATCTTACTGCATTCCATACTGATGTGACAAATACTACTCCAGAAACTGTCCTCTCAGGGAATACAACTATTGTATCTACGGGAATTGCAACTCCCAGAGGGGAAAATGTAAGGTCCCGAGCTGAGCCTTCTTTGTTGAAAAAGTGTTTTTCGTTTTAAGACTATCTTTTTTCGGTCCACTGCTGTCCGGTTTTTCAGCACCTCTGACTTTCTTATTTAACTTTTATCTTGTTTCATACACTTCCTTCTCACCTTTGTTTGCATGCTCATTTTGCATAGATTCTGCATTCCTTTATCTCTATTCTAAATGGTGCCTTCCACTCTTTGGAACGTCTTTGTTGCGATTAGGGAAGCTTAAAGTAATATCTAATCTAATCCGTAAACTGTAGTTTGAGAGAAAATAAGTACACCTGTGGTAATGTTTGATTTTGTATTTGACATTGTTTTTTGTTCTGTGGTTGTGGCGTTCCTGAAGCTTTTTTGACTACTTGTGCTATTTTTGTTACTATACCGAAAGCTACAAGAAACTACGGCAGCCCTATTGACGCTTTTATTCATCATTCCTGTAGAAGATTTCTTATTCCGCTCCATGTGATAGAATAAATTATTTTGAAAATGACTTTGAATTTCCCCCGTTGTGGCTCTTTTTACTCGTGCTTTGAGACCACAAAAGTACTTTGGATTTTTGTATGCTTTGTGGCTACTATAGACGGAACTGGCAAAGCCACGAATTTTGTTAACGAAAAAGAAAAGAAAGAAAAGTGTAACTTCTTGTTCGACATCCATTTTTAACAGTACAAATTAGGCTAAAGTTGAACTTCAAGTTAGATACAAGTTTGCTCTAGTGAGACAAGCGTAAAATGTTCGAGTTATGCAAATTTATTTCGATCACTACAGTTATTCATCTCGATTAACAACGCGGGAACCAGCGGCACGTGAGGATGGGTTACTTCTGAGTAAGACGCAGCCGAGGATCCAGCTTCTAACAAGACCATGTTTTTATTATTCTGAAACCTAAACGCAACTCCTGCCAAAGCTGCCCCCAACCTCAACACTAGGCTTTAAGAAATTATAGCCTAAAGTTTTTAAGCGAAGAAAAGGAGTTGCTGTTCCAACGCGGTCGAGTCGACCGAGAGCAAAGCCCCATACGATCTAAAGGCACTAAAATCACTAATTTTGAGCAGCGGGGCCCTTAATAAATGAGCAGGAGTAGCCCGTGGTGGCATACTGAGTTAGTCAACTGACGCAGGGCGCTCTCCTGTCTCGCAAGCAGGCTAAGTTCGCACAGCCCGCACTGGTAAGGCCGCGCTAGCCGGACCCAGGAAAACTGCAGCAGACGTAATGGGCGGTTATTAATCACCAGTTATAAACTGTAAACAAAAGACAAGTAGACTCTAAACAAATAGTGCGAGTGTATATGATCGGAAGGCTCAAAATACACGAAGATTAAGAAGGATCAGCAAATAAACATGTGAACTATAACTGGAAGTATGTGATCGAGAACATAACCGAGATAAAACAAATTAAGGTACCTAGAAGTCAAAGGCTCCTATCCTCAGCAGACACAGCGCGCCTAGGTCGCAAGAACAAGACGCGCACAGCGCTCAGCGAAGGCAGGTCAGCTCAGGAATACTGGCGAAAAGCAAATTACCTTATTAATACTATGCATAACGCTGTAGTTAATACTATGATCAGTTACAAACTCTGATATCTCAAATATAAGAAGGAACTCTCACCTTGAGAAATAACATCCTAAGTGATATGCTAGGCACATCTTACAGGCTGAATAGAAAACAGAAAATAGTCAAGAAGAGTGCTCCCCAAAATAGATACGTAATTACGTAGGTAACGTTAAGCAATCTCTACCGAATTTAAAGCAGCCTACAGCTATAAGCAAATCGAAGACTTCTACTGCTAGTAGGCCATGAAGTAATAGACGAAACTTAAGAATGTAAGGTATTTAATTAAGCGCTTGTCTTCTCAGACTCGTAAGGATATAAGTTGGGAAAGCACTCAAGACGAATTTAAAACCAAAACAAACATGATGGCAAAACACACACACCCCGCACACAAAAATAAAAATAGAAACATGAAGCAGAGAAATAAATTAAAAGGAAGCCGTGTCAGATCACGCCAGCGCTCTCCAGCGACACCGTCAGAAGATGACAACACCGCAGGTACGCTGCGCCTGCAGCACCAAAGTTCCCGATCTCGGCCGACAACACTTCTCGACCTTCCACGAGAGTATATCTAAATTTGACGTAACCACAGAGAGCTAATGCGCCCGCCATCTGTGCCTGATCAATCCTCCACAAGCTACTCGCCACTGCTACCGTAACTCAACCGCCTTTCTTCCTTCTCCTTTTTTTAGCGGTGCGGAAGTTATATATGAACTAATAACTTATTTTAATGTCAACCTACAAGTGTTCTTGGAAAGCCCATTGAATATTTTCAACAGCATTTTAGTGATCCTTTGCCCCTACAACAGGTTGAAAGGTAAGAAATTGTGTCTGCCCAGTACTCCGTTGTTGAGATAAATTCGTGAAGTCTTCGACCTGAGATCTTATAGTTACTCTTGGCTGATCATGTAGCTTGGACCAATGAAATTCTAGGGCTTTTCAAGTGCCACATTAAATTTTGTAGGCTCTCTGGCACTAAAATCAGGATTTGTTGAGCGAGGCTGTTGCTGGTTGGTGTTTGAGATAGACAGCAAGCTCTTTTTTCTTGAACTGCCTTGATTTGATTGGTAAGTTTTTCAAGTGGCCATTGTAAAGAATGTATCATTCCTTAAACTGCCGGCAGCAGTGAAGAGCGCACGCAACTGCATAGAATCGAAGGCACGTGCGCTGTCGGTCTATGCGGTGGGCAACCTGAGCATGGTTTGCTGCCAAATCTGCAATGGCTAAAAGCTTTTCACGTAAGGTTTTTGGGCAATAAGACTCTAGTTCCCTCCTAAAAATTGACGAGATTCGTGCGAAGTGGGGAATGAACATTTCCAATGAAACGACAACTAAATAGTCCGTGACCGAAGTTCTCAACTGCATTTATTTTTTTTATTTTCAATTCAGGGGGATTCCTACTTCTGCTGTTGTTCGCATTAGAGGGACTTTACTCCATCACTCAGGTGTTTCTCTATTTCGACCATGGATAATGGTTCGTATCTGGACTCGTCATAAGGGCGACGAACGATCTTGAAGCCGCGCTTGAACATCATCTCTAAAAACAAAACGGCGTCTTCCTCCTTGCTTCAGGAGCACATAGGGCTTCTTAGCGGCACAGCGAGCTGGAATTATCAGGCCCACTTACAGCCAATGTTAGATTGTTCTGAGGGACGATTTTAAGAGGAGCAGAATGTTTTTCTCTAAGGTCTTAAGTCTAACGCCTCTTGCTGCTTTGCAATCTTGTCGCCGCGAAAGCAGTCATCTGAAGGGCCTCAAAAGCTTTTCGTGACTTTCGTTGACTGCTCAGTTTCACAATCGCATTTTGTTTGCCTTTACAGTGATTTTAAGCTCCTAAGATAATGAGAGGGATCAGGGGGCGTAGGTTACTCTATCCTAAGCCATGAGGACTGACGCCCTCTAAAGAGATCCTGTCACGTCATAATCGGGATAAATAAGTCATTGAGACATTTATCTATATTTCCATAACTTTTTTGCTTTCTCTTCTGTGTCTTTTCTTCCTCTTCTTCCCTGACATGTTTCTTCACGCAAGCTATCCCGTGTGCGCAGACACCTTGTGCATAGATTCCCCGTTTTCTTCAATCCATACTAAATTATCCCTTTTTATGGCTCTCTTCAGGTCGCCCCTATTGTGGCTAGGGAGTTAAACTAATCTGATGATAATCGTAAGGATGAGGGAATCAAGTGCAAGCTCACAGAGGGCAAAAGTTCCTTCTATACCCATTTCTGTGCTCTTTCTCCGGTTTCTACTGTATCGGCAGAGTTGGTTTGAATTAGTAGCGTGAATCCGTATGCTAAATCGAACCAATGGATTCTCTCAACCTGAGTGCAAACACTAC
This sequence comes from Platorchestia sp. MABIK, assembly GCA_014220935.1. NCBI lineage: Eukaryota > Metazoa > Arthropoda > Malacostraca > Amphipoda > Talitridae > Platorchestia > Platorchestia sp. MABIK. The sequence continues at coordinate 30,329 of JACJUY010002335.1, read as the reverse complement.
CTGTATGCTATTGCGTCATGGAGAAAGCAGAAACCGGTTTTCTTCGTAGTGCGGTAGAGAGCGTGATGGTTATAGTTTTCGCAGTAGCCGTTCTTTTCACTCAACACTGGCATTCACTGCAGTGAAAAGGCGAGGGCTCAAATCTTCTTGCATTGTACATTTGTTCCGTTCTATTCTGATCATTGGAAGACACAAAATAAAGCGTTAACGTTTCTGAGAGAGTGTGAAACGCGGCCCTAGACCACAGTGTGTATCAAATTATTTCTCACCAAGCTTGAACGATTCACTGAAGCATAGCATGCTTGAGAGCAATTCGGTGATGCGGGACCTAGCACACCACTTCATCCGCTGTGCTCGTCATAGCCGTGTGTGTAGCGGACCTGGCTCCGTGCGGGGAGACCCGGGTTCGAGTCTCGGCGCTGTTGGCGATTTTCTCTGTTGGGTATAGGAGAGAAATTCTAAGCACAATACCCCACTCGACCCAGGTGTCTGAAATGGGTACCGGTCTTCGACCGGGGGAAAGCGTCATGGCGTCCTGGTGTTAGTTATAAGGCATTTGAAAAACCAATGTAAAAGGTGATATGTATCATGCTTCAATTGGAAATAAAGCATCCGTAGATGCCGATGTTTTTTTTTTTTTTTTTTTTAATTTGCAAATGGCGAGAACGCAAGTGAAATCTGTGAGTAAAATTGCGATTACAGATTTTCTTCCCGCTGAAAATTGTGCTATATTTTACAACTCCAAGGAAAAACTTGTTCCTGTACTCACGTTCCACCGCTGATTTGTAAGCAAACCAGCAGATGGTATCGACCAATTTTATCTATCTATTATGCTCACAATATGGTGAAATAAAACATGAGTAGACAAAGCCTCATATGAAAGATGTTTCATGAGCGTTTCTATATAACAAATTAAGGTTAAAGTATGTATAATACCGAGGATGAATGGTTTCAGCACCAGGCTCTTACCATCAGTTCGAATTCTTTGAGGAATGAATGGCTTAACCAAGTACATTACATATTTCAGAAGTAACTAAATGTTGTGACCCGAAGTTTCATGTGAAATAAATGTTCTGAGTCAATTTAATTTAGTTGTCTGGAAATAAATACATTACAATTGGCTGTAAATTGTATCATAAATGATGAAAACTCAAAAAATTTCCAGGTATGAATAAAGCTATTCATCTTTCAGTTGAGTCTACGCATGTAACTTCTGGCTGCCCTAGGGCCACCGCAGCCTAGTGGTGGGAGCGAGAGTTTTCAAGAGAAGGGTCAGTAGTTCGATTCCCGGGGATGACACTCCGGTGATTTCTCCCATTGGGAAAATAGAGAAGTTAGCCATAATTCACCACTCGATCCTGGTATCGGAAATGGGTTCTGGCTCGACTGGCAATAACCATCATTGCGTCCTGGTGTTGGTCAGAATGCATTTGACCAACAAAACCAATGTGCAAGATGACATGTGTTAGGCGTGATTGGAAACAAAACATCCTTTATCCTTGAAAAAGTTTTGAGGTGTTGCCATCGACGCAGTGGAGAAAACGGTTACACAGGAAGAACGGCCGGTGGTTCTCGTTCGATTTTGCAGGGCAAAATCATAACATTTCATGCAAATTCCGATTTCTATTTTGGTATTTCCTATTTTTCCCTGCAGTTGCCTCACTTGCGTACTCTTGGAAGGTGTGCTGTTATGCTAAGCAACTGAGACCATACGAGAATTAATCAAGGCAAAATTGGAAATACCCTTTTCACTCTATAATACTGCGCGATTTCGCCTGCTTCCAAAAAAAGAACAGCATGACTTTGCGTGTGCAAATTTTCATACTGAGCTAGTTCATAATACTCATTATGTTGCTTTCTTGAATGGTGTGTTCGTCCGTACTCTATGTAAACTTCAGCTAACTGAATTGTGCATAATGATTGTAAATTTCTCTTCTAGAACTGCAATTTGTTCATGTTGATTGACGGTCATTAGGAAGTTATCCTAAAGCAGGAATGGTGGAAGCAAAGAAAATGAAGAACGCACAGTTAAGTAGCATTTACGACAGCATCTTCACGAACGAATTATGGCTTAATAACTCAAAAAAAGCGCCCGACATTTTCGACGGAGTGGGCACTTTAGTTACTAGTTAGTATGTTTATTAGATGTTCGTTGAAGTTCATGCAATGTTTTTTCATGGCGTAAAACGAACAAACGAAGATTTCATTTTTCCCTTGAAAAATACCGTCGGAACTAAATCCTTTTTCAATGTATGGTGCCACTCAAGGAGATACAACCTTTGTATCTATGGGAATTAGCGCCCATAGGGGGAAAATGTGTGAGGGCCCAAGAGGAAAAATAGGTACAGGCCTTCTTTTTGTTGAAATACAATGTTTTTTGTTAGGTTAAGGACAAAATTTTTCGGTTCACTGCAGTCCTGTTTTTCAGCACCAACTACTTTCTTCTTCAACTCTTAATTTTTTTTTTATCTTGTTTCATAAACTTTTTTCTCCATTTGCTGTTTTCATGCCCCTTCTGCATATATTCTGCGTACCCTTATCTCTAAACTAAATGGTGCCTTCCTCCTTCCTCTCTTTGGAATGCTTTTTTTTGTGCGATTAAGGAGGCTTAAACTAACGTCTCATTTAATCTTTCAATGAGTAGTCCCCGTGGCCGAGTAGTTAAGAGCTCGCGTCCTACACGGGAAGGTGTCGGCAGTTCGAATCCCGGCAGTGCCGTCCTGTGATTCTTCCCGTTGGGAAAAAGGAGAACTCAGGTGTCGGAAATGGGTACCGGCCAGGCGTAACCGGCATTGTGTCCTGGTGTTAGTAATAAGGCATTTGAAAAGCCAATGGACAAGATGAACCGTCGGTTCGAAAAGTTGAGAAGGCGTTATAGGTGGAACACTGGTGAATTTTTTTATTTCATTTAGAATTAGATTGTTTTTTATGCCCATTAAATTGGAGGTCCCTAACTCTTAGATTTTTCTTTTTAAAGCCCTTACGTTTGGAAGGAAGTGCCACTGCATACCTATTTAATTCTTTCATTTTTGTGAAACACACTAGAAAGAATTTTTCATTAAAAAACATCATCAAAGTAAAAAAAAATGGGTCAAAAGTGTTTTTATTCCAAATCTTTATTTTATACAAATTAATTTGAAAATATAACGAGCATGAATTCTTTCTAAAATGGTAAAAAATTACGCCACCTGAGAGACATCGGAAGTACGCAATTCTTATTCCTTCTCTTGCCCTCTCCTACACTCCTTTCCCTGCCATTTCCCTCCTCTCTCCCTCTCGCTTATATCGCGCAAAGCTGCCACGAAGGGAAAAAGAAGAAGACTGCCACACAAGCAATATATTGCTCTGCGCTGTGCCGCCCACACTCCTCCTTTTATTCCTCGATTTCAAAAATTTTATTCAACGCCAAAAATGTTATTCCAACCGTATTATTCCAAGCTCAAATATTACACTAGCTCTAAGTAAAACTAGAGTATATTTATAATCTTGAAGCATTGCTTGTTAGCCGTTGAAAATATTGTAATTTTAAATGCTAGAGAGCAGGAAAGCTGACGTGAACGCGGAGTTCGATGTTGTCCGGATCCGTAAAAGTTACCGGGCGTCGAGGGAGAGCCTTCCGCAAAAAACTGCCAGTATTCTCGAATAAGAAATATAGATTTGATTTTGCCAACAGTGGGAGAGTGGAACCTTTGAAAATTTTGCCGAGCTGTAGAACTTTTAGGATCTTTTTCTATTCATGCTTTTTGCTGAGTCTTGAAACGAGTGTTTCACGAGCGTTTCTATTCTGGTTACCGCTAGTTGATTTTTCTTAATTTAAATATTTATTATTTACTTCAAGTCTAAAGTCTGACTTAGTTACTATACATCAGCTAAATATCGTATTTCTTTTATTTTAACACCTTACCTCCGAGCTTGAGAAAATTACAGAAATTTTCCGGAATTTTTGCGGAAGAGCGAATGCTGCTTTCAGTAGACGTTCATCGAACTTCCAGGTTTTTGAAGTACCAACAAACTTCTCGCCCAATAGCCATTTTAGAGCCAGAGGAATGACGGCAAGAATTTCGCTCCCTCCGCTGAAATAAAGATCGTGGGATCGAATCTTAGCCTGGCCTGGATCCGCTGGTTGAAATAGTGCGATGCAGTTAGATGATAGCATAGATCAGTTCTTTTCGTATTACGCAACAAAACAAAACATAAAAACCCAAAGCATTTTCTGAAAATTTTGATTCCTGCGCAGAAGAACTTATGACAAAAAAACAGCACGCTTCAATCTCTCAAGCGAGCTTCATGGCCCTCGCTCTTGACTCACTCTGTTTCCAGAAGCTCTGATCTCTCTTTTCCGGAGTCGAGGAATGTACGAGAGAAAAGTTACTCGCAATAGCGCACGACAAGAAGAGGGAATAAAATATTAAGGTGGGGAGGGCGGGAGAGAATTTTATGCTGCCTCAGGGGGACATTAGACCCCGGCACAGACCTCAGCCGTGCCATTGCAGCTGTTACTCTCATATTCACGTGCTGCATAACGCGCAGGTGACTTCGCACCTCCCAACGAGCGCACTTGTGTAGCTGCGGGGTGTGCAGAACTTGCGCACATGTGCAGAGTGCACGAGTGTCTTGAAATTGTGCGCATGTGCAGAGTGCACGAGGGTGTTGAAATTGTGCACAAGTGCCGAATGCACGAGGGTGAACTTGTGTACGTGTAAATAGTTCACGAGTGTGCTGAACTTGTGCACATGTACAGAATGCACGAGTGTGCTGAACTTGTGTACGTGTGTATAGTGCACGAGTGTGTTGAACTTGTGCACATGTTCCGAATAAAAAATTAACGTAAAATATATTGGCAGAAATATCTTGTGAGAAATGAATGCATTTCGGTCATTGGTATTTTAGCTCTTAAAATGCTGTTCCAAAACATAAGGAACGCCTCACTCCTATTACAACTTCCTAAACTGATATAATTTGTGTTTGTTTAAAAAAACGGAAGACAAAGAGTTAATTTTGGGAAATACCAAATGAAACGCAATTTCTGAGACTCGTATTTTATTTGTTTAAGCACAGCCGAAAATAATAGCAAAATAATTTGATTTACACTAATTGAACTTTGCAGAAGTGTTACCGCAGACTTTTGGCGCGCGTTGCTCGCTTGAAATATTCCTCACAGAAACATTTCATTCAAATCACCACAGATTTCTAACGATCTTAACAAATGTACAAAAAATTTCGCATATACGCGGAATGAACGTTTCCGTTAATATGAAAATGAAACAAAGGTGACCATGGAATTTTTAATTACTACCAAATAGAGAAGGTTTATACACGCACATGAAATTTTAAAGTTGTAAATGTTCATCACAATTTTCATAATAAAAACACATGCCCGACTCTTCTTCATTTAACATGTCATTTCACTGCTGTAAGAAGAATATTTTTCACTCGAACCAATTTCCTCTGGTTTCAAGTGACGTTACCGCCATTCCAAAGCTAAAATCGCTTCCTGAATGAAGACAAGAACGGCAAAACATTCAGACGTTTGGAAGTAGAGATCTCAAAAGGCACTGGAAACCTAGTCGATGCGGAAATAATTTCACAAGCGAAAATATTCTAACGTGAAATCTTACAGCTGCACTTTAAACGGATATGATTCGAAGGAAGGAACTCCTGCGAGGACAATTGTTTGCAAATACAAATCTAGTAATTGCATTTTAAACTGGTTTGATTCAAAGAGAGCAGCTGATGGAAAAATTAATGCTTGAAAATATGAGAAATTTTGATGTGTGTGTGTAGGCCACCGCTTTCCGACAGCAGCAAGAGCGGCATGCACGTCTGCGCGCGGTGCTACATTGTCTCCATAACAACCTGCACGCTGTGGGCAAGTGAGCGTTTGGTGTCGAGTGCTCTCACGACGGCTCCTTCAGAGGGGTGCGTGTACAAGTACATTTATGTATGTATGTGTATCAGTACGGAAATATACGTGACCAAAATTTCAAGACAATAGTTTTACCAATAATATCGCAATGTATATCTTTTATCAACATTATACATAGTCTTTGCCAGTATTAGTGGCATTATTATTTTTCTCATCTTCAGTTTAGCACACAATTTGCCGAAATTCGTAGGTCTAAGTTGACTATCCGCGTTGTGGCGGGAAGCGCAGAGAACCATTTAGTTTAAAATCCACGCACAAATCTGTGCGTGGCAGACCATTCGCCTTTCTGCTGGATTAATTTTCATGTTTTTTATAGGTAAAACATCATAGATTAAGTGTGGGTGCGTATTGTTATGTTATGTCTGTCATGGTTTATTTGAAAAAAAGAAATGTGGCCTATTGGGTTAACTTTAGGAGACCATTATTAAGATTACGATTAATGCTTTGACTATGTTTTGTTATGCATAGGTTACGTATGGTTCAATAGTGCTGATTCAAGCGAATTTAGAATTTATTCTAAAAGCAGTAAACTTGGAATGATATTGCGATATGATGTATGTTGCAAACCATTGATGTTATTATTTCTATCAATACCAACCTTTTTGTACGTTAAGCATATCTGACGTGCCAAAGATTTAAGATTACCACTTCTCGTTTAAACACAAAGAGTGAGGACGCCCTAAGATTAGGTGCCAATTTTACATGAGGTTGGCGTTCCATCTGATTTATCTTTTGGGTTTCATCAAGTTAAAACAGAGCAGAGAGGGCAAACTTAACTAGATTACTTTGGGCCATGTTACGTCAATTTGAGTTCATTTAAATAGCAAGAAATAACATTGACTATCACGTGCCGTGCCTGGGCTGACAAATTTCCTCGGTAGGTGTCGCTTCCTCCTGACGCCCGTACGAGAGATTTCTCGGTCCAGTGGCTAGGGCGCGGGAGAACGCACTGGTAATCATAGAGCCCAGTGTAACGCGGAAATGTATTCAACACATGAGGAAATCTTCAAATATTTGAATTCTACTCGCCGTTTTTAGCGCAACGTACGATGAAATAATCGCATAGACGTATATAATGATAGGATATTGAAAGCTGATGTTTCTTTTGTTTTTTAAATTAAAACTCAGATATCTCAACTCATCCAAAGCATCACTGTAACTGCTGGGGTAAATAAGTAGTATTTGAGAATTGAAAAATTTACAGTGTGTTGAATACTTCAGCATGATAATGTAGTCGAGAGACCACATCATAGGATGAAAAAGGAGCAAAAGAATTTAAAAAACGATTTTTAGCTCCTCCTTTTGCAGCATCGAGTCAGGTACTGGCGTGAAACGTTCCTACTGCGCTCGGTTTGCTGTCGACATTGAAGCTTCACATTCTTCTAATTTCAATGATTGATTCACTACTGTGTTTTTTCCACGGAAATAGGTTCTGTAAGAGGACAAAGGAAGTTCCACGAGTGTTTTTTTTATAAATGAACATATTATTCCCTTGAAAATAAACTTACTTGTTATTATTGAGGCTGTGCGTAATAATGTCACACGATACGGTTGTGATTGCTCTTAGGTAATTTTCCTGACCCATCATTTTTTAGCCAATCATTTTTCCTAGGTATTTTCCCAAACTCTTTTACAATAGCGCTAGTAACACACACTTCTAAAAATGGTTGTGAAACTTGTGTTAAAATTTACAGACCTGTTTCTTTTCATCTAATTATTAGCAAAGTATTTTAAAAAATTGGACATGAATTGGACATAAAAGTGTACTCTTATTTTGAACAAAAAAATTTTTCAATGACTAGCTATATGATTTCCTATGTAAACAGTCATCGCTACAGACCACATTAAATCATCTACCATACCTTTATTTCAGGATTGATGAAGCAAAGCTTGTTTTCTCCAAGCTCCTCGACCTTTGAACAGCATTTAATTGCATAAACGATCGCAAATTACTCTCGAAACTCCGCCGTGACGGCTTTGGAAGAATTGCACTCGATTGGTTGCAATCATACCCAGAAAATCGGAAGCAAAACGTTACCACTGATGACGTATGACACAATCGGAACTGCTGAAATTAGCCATGAAGTTCCTCAAGGGTCTGTCCTAGGACTGAAATCTCTTCCAATGATATAATTAAATCTAAAGAGGCTCAAAGCGAAAAATACTACATTGACACAAACAAGATAAAATGTGTTGTATTATTTTAAAATCAAAATAGTTCTGTTAAATGCACCCTGATTAGTGATGGCCAGATTGAATAAATCACCTCCTGGAAGTTCCTAGGCATTAACATAAATAAACATCTTACCGTCAAAGAGGATATTCTATTCATCAGTATTAAACTATTAAAATATGCATGAATCCTCATTGTACTAAAATATATGTATACCGCCCGAAGAGGCTTTAAAAAAGCTCTGTCGAGCGCTCATTTCTGCATCTTTACAGTACGGAATAAAACACGGCTTAACCTGATACAAATAAAATAAATTTGCTCTTTACGCTCCAAAAAAAGAGTCATTAGAGTGAGTCTAAAAATAAAATGTTATGCTCCTACAAAATTTGGAAAACTCAAGCTGTTGGATCGACTCAATGTCATTAGAACTCCACATCTAATTTCTAATAAAGCGTTAACTAATGAGGGCGATAAAGATTCTAAACAATTATTATTAAGACAAACTGGCCATCATGATCATATAGCCCCAAATAAAAGAAAATTTAAACTACCTCATTATTCAAAAGCACGACATTGACACAGTTTCCGCTACGTTGAAACCAAGACTTTGAATTCTATCACTGCTGAAATCTGAGAAAAGATATCTTTCAAAACTTTCAAAACAAATTTTGAATCTCAATTTTTCCGAAATATCAATGACAATAGATAATGAAGTGAAATCTTATCAACTAGACGACTCAAGCTGATAGGGTAATTTCCTATGGAATGAAATTGATTCAGAGTCTTTTCAAGAATGCAATGTTCTCATGTGGCTCATTTGGAACAATTTTGTGGCCTTGAGCGTCTAATTCTCTGCCTACCCATTCATTGATCAGTCTAGCATTCTATTTGATAACGTGTACTGGTTTTGTCATAATTGTACATCTTATAATCACTTTGATAAGATACTCTATAAGTCGCTAGCTTTTCGGGCTCACAAGTAGCTACATTCAAATGTGTTCTTTGCCATAGAAAAAGAAAAGAAACGAAAAGAAAATTTTTTCCAATTGACATGGGCATGGTAATACCCATGCCAATTGTCGAAGCAAATGATTGAGAAAAATGCTTGAAAGAATACTTTTCCTTTGATACGTTAATCTAAGTTTGATAATGTATATAAATACAAGTAATAAAATAAACTTAATACCAGTGACATATTGTTAAAAAGACTCATGTTTGTACGCACTTATATTGAAATATGAGCTTAAGAATTTTTGATATCAGCGATTACTGTTGAAAGTAAATTTAATGGATTTAAATCATTCTGTGTCTAAGACTTTGAGGTCGACATTCGGAACTACCTTCTCACTTTTACGTATGATATGCCAAATAACGAGCTCGGAGAAAATAAAGCATTTTGCCACAACATAATTTTATGATATTTCATACGGAAATAATGCTGCCCAAAAGGGTTCACTGGAGTCAGAAAAATGAGAAGTAATTGTTGTAAAGCGTTAACCAAACCATTTGCAACATAATTGGAGCAATTCGGGACATAAAGTACTCAGACAATGTTGTCGTACGAGTAATATACTCCCGAGCGTCAGAAACGAGAAATTGCAACACAAAGCTAACAAACTTAATACGACATGAATAAGAGAAGAAAACACTATAAAGTTAATGCAGATGAATAACATCAATTTTTATAATGTACTAATATAAAGGTCCTAGGTTAGGATAAAGGTCTAGGATATCATGTGTGTTAAACAATTTGTTTAGTTATTTTAATTTTTAAACAAATTCAATTTTCAAACAAGTAGATAAAGATATTAATTAACTCTGTCTCTCCCAAACTGTACAAGATTTCTCTCGATTGCGTCGCATCTTGTCCAATTTGGAAGTCATGCTTCAACTAGAGCACCAAGGGAGTTTTAATTAGGACTAGGACGAATGCATCAATTTTGAAGAGGGAAAAATTAAATAATCCACTCTTGGAAAAAACGTTCGGAAAAAATTTCTTTTCGGAGGGAGGACGCAATGCGAGAGAAAATCTCCTTCGAAGAAAAAAGCGAAAAATGAAACGAAGGCAAGAGGGATTATTCGAGGGGGGAGAGGGCGAACAGGAGAGAGGAAGGGGCGGGAGGGAGAGAGGAGGGGAAGGTGGAGGGGTAAGGTGGAGAGGATGGGGGTCAGGCAGTCTCGAGTTCTGGCACCAAAGCAGACAAAAGTAGAATGGGAAAAAATTGTGGTACTGAAACCTTCCGTTAGAAATAAATAAAAACTCAGAGCGGCTGTGAAGTAATCGGTGGAACCTACGAGCTAAAGAGGGAAAAATTGCGTTTAAACGCTCACATGTAACGAACGAGCACTGCATGTGGTCACGGTATTCTAAGCTGCACTATACGAGGTGATGATATATAGTGCGCGAGGAAGCAATAAAATTTGAGTTTATTTTTTTGACATACAATACAAACGTGTGACCGTTAACTTGAAGTGATCAATTGGGGTCGCTTTGATAAACAAACTATGCATGGAAAATTTTAACGCCAAGATGCACTTTAGTTTGAAAATAGAGCAAACTTTTCATTTTGATCATGATGTGTTGTCCCTGCCAAGTAGTGGACATTGGCGGTTGTGAGCGTAGCAAGTCTTGAGCATTTTCCTTCTTTTCAAATTATATCCAGTGGCATTCACTGAGCACGTCCAGGTAATCTAAAGCTCTACTGTTCGTTAAAAACCTACAACTCGTTTTGTGCTGAAATTTTTGACTGGTTTATTTCTAACAGCTGAGTTACGAAAATTAACCATCAAGTTAGAAGTATACATAATATTTAGTCGTACAGGTATGGGCCCATACAGTTTCATGTCAAGAACACAAGGCGAGCAGTTCTTGTGCTAACAACGTTCAGCCGTCCATTGAAATGCATGGGTAGATTTTTGCATGAGGCTGCTTCTTTTCAGTGAATTCATACAAAATTTTATTTTTTAAGCTCAAGAAATTCTAAAACTAGGCCAATTTTTTTAGGACTAGATGGTCTAGAAGTGAATGAAAGCTTAACAGTTTGAAAAAAAAAAAAATAATTTAGAGCTGCTCGAGATCACAATAGAAGTGAGCGAAAAATCCCCAGGAGCAGAAGCTGCTCTTCACCTGCCATCGACCGGCCGGTCTGCAGTGAGCCCAGCAGCACGTGGTTAGTGCAGACACGGATGTGAAGACGTCAACGGAGTCACGATCTGCACGAGCAGAGCCCGTATCTGCACCAGCAGAGCCCGTATCTGCACCAGCAGAGCCCGTATCTGCACCAACAGAGCCCGTATCTGCACCAGCAGAGCCCGTAT
>JACJUY010002335.1:0-18184 GCA_014220935.1 Platorchestia sp. MABIK | reverse complement strand
CAGCAGAGCCCGTATCTGCAACAGCAGAGCCCGTATCTGCAACCGCAGAGCCCGTATCTGCAACAGCAGAGCCCGTATCTGCACCAGCAGAGCCCGTATCTGACGGGATCGCACGTCGCAGCCGCTCCGAGCCCCGCAACAAAAGCCACCCGCCGCCTCCGTCGCCGTGCGGCCAACTTGCCCAAATTGACGAGATAGAAAGATTGCGCAGCGAGGGACTTGTTGGCAGCCAATGAGGGGAAAATTGAGGGTGAGAGCAGGGGAAGAAATTGAGGGGGCACAAGCCGAAAGTTGAGGGAGAGGTCAGGAGGGGAAAGTTTAGCTTAGCATCGAAGCGAAATTCGATGTGTGCTGAGGGGAAATTGAGAGGAGAAGGCAGTATGGGTAGAAATGTGAGCAGCTTTGTACAAACAAAGATGTACTGGAAGGGGTTGGAGGAAATGATGAGGATGCGTGATCGAGAACGAACTCAAACCACTTGAAAGTGATGAAATAGACGTGTAGAAAACGTGATTTGTATTCGGTGAGTCGTAGAATAAACGTTGGCAATGATTTATTTTTCCCATTTTACGCAACATAACATCACCCATAACATTACATCGTGACTACTTTGAACATATACAGTAATAAAAAAGCTTTAATAAAAACCAGGACACTCGAGAAGCCCCGATTCAGGGAGTGTGCAACAAATGAGAGGAAAGGATTTGAAGAAAAGAATATTAAGAAAAACTAGTTTTTCTACAAGAGGAACCTTGTACACAAGAAATCATTGCCATTTCACTTGATAGTAAAGTACAGTAGTAGTAGCAGCATCAGTATGATCGGTAGTAACATCACTAGGATCAGAAGTAGCATCAGAAGGATTAGCAGTAGCATGAGTAGAATCAGTAATGGCATGAGTAAGATCAGTAGTTGCACTGTTGAGATAGTAGTATGAAGGGTGAAAGAATTACGTCCGAGATGAAGTCAAAGAATTAACCAACTAAAATTTTTTTTTTACTTGACTTGAAAATACTTACATGATCTTTTTTACTAAAAACATCAACACATCTTTCATTAATTAGGTGGCGTAAATGATATTGTATTTAATGATCGAATATCCCTTACTATGTCGTAACCAATACAAACAAGTTCTCGTATATTTAGGGTCACCTCTTCTCTCTTCAGTTTTCTCCTGGTATTTGGAGTTCTTATTTTGTCTTTTATCGCGAATTTTTGCCATGCCCACAATTTCCCCGCACCTCGCCAGCAAAGTAGGAACCGCTGTAGGGGAGCAGCTTCAGGGGGTCAATGGGGGCCGAGTCTCCCCACCGGCCAAAGGGCGACCGTTAATCCTGCTGCGCCGGCTGCCAAAAATCTCGCCGTATCAAGTTTATATGAAGAAAACGTCGCTCCAGGACCAGGATTACTTTAGATTACAGATTTGCGCCGCAGAATCATTTCATTTTTAGTCTTCTTGCTGTTTCAGTAACCTTATTCCATAAAATAGCTGTTATCGTATGACTGTCCTTGCGAGGAAAACTCTTCTAAAAAATACAAATAAATGAGAGTCGAGTTTTTGATCGAGAATATTTCCTTCGCCATAGAGAGTCAAACGCTATTTACACTTTCGTCGTAATAAATTTCTAAGTTTGTCATCAGACCAGTATTACCATACTGGTCTGATTGTGGTCGCGTGATCGGGATCTGAACTCGACCACTTTGGTGCGTAAGATTTGTGCTAAGAAGTGAGGAACCGTTTTTTGAAGGTTCTACTTTTTTCAATATGAAGTGAAAAGACAAATGACTTTAATGAACTTTCCGTTCTCAATCATATGTGGCAAAGGGCACACTTTTCAGAACAGCCGCAATGGAAGCATCTCTTAACAGGATCATGACGAGACCGACCTCGTCGTTTATTTTTTACAGGATGTGATTGAAATTTTTTACAATATCAAGCACTTGTTTTTGATACGACGGGAAAAAATTTTTATTATACTCTAAAAAAATTCAAGTACGCCATGTACATAAATAGCTATGCTACAGAGTGAAAGTATTTCTAAAATAACTTCGAATTATGATAATCTTTCATATAAATTATGTTCTCATTTCATATATTCCTCATTTTTTAGTTCTGCGTGAAATTTCCTTAGAATGGAATAAGACTTCAGAATAAACAGGGGAAATTGGGTCACGCCTCACAACGATCAATGCTACATAACATTTCAGGTCTAGATTGGCAAAGTCGCTGTACAAACCAGCATAAAAATGCAGTTAATTAAAAACTTCGGCCTCAGCTTCTTCATTAGATCGCCCTAGACTTTCGTTAAATTTATTTCAATTAAGCAAATCCTCAGTTTTCTCTTTTACCCGCACATCCTGGAACTGGTTTTCGCTTTCAAGCGAAAAATTTGATCAAGTATTCGCCACGAGGTCGTTCTCTTCCGCCTAACTTTGGACACTTCAGCAGACGTGCTCCATCGGGCTGCTTTTTGAGCCGGTCACTACATCGATGTTCGTAGGAATAGCATTGCTTGGTGAAGAACACATCGCGTTTCATTCGCTGATCGAAGAAGTGATTAAGCAAGAATTGGGCTTAAATATATTGCCCCATATCCGACCAAACTGATTGAGTCCTCGTGAAGATTTTCAGAGTCCATTTTTGCTCAAAGAAATGGCTTTCATTTGCAGAGTTCTGGAAGTGCCTCGAGACGTTCTACATCGAAAACTCCAGTCTCTGCTATCAGTAAATTTTCCAGTCGCTCAATTAATTGGAAACGAAAAGAATAACATTTTACTGCTCCAGCCTGTTTCGATAAGTTAAATTAATCCGATGACAAATGTCTATCGAGAATTTCTGACCGTGTAAAGGTAAATTTTTAAGTTCGAAAATATATACTGCGGAGAATATCTGTACACTTACGTTTTTAACATTTGTTTTGGGAGTGAAGACAGTTTTTTCATTTATTCAGGGTGCTCAAAAAATTTCACTGCAACAAGTATTTCACCTAGGTAGGCTCATTATTCTAAACGTTGTCACGCCACGCAGAGGTCAGTTATCTTTCAAAAAAGTACCTTCGCTGTAGTTTTTTCCAGCCTGAGCGTATACAACTTGTCTATCAGCGCATGAGCGGCCGGGTGTCGCCCTTCATAGTGTGCTCTTCTGAGTTTCAACTCGTAAACCAGAACCTAAGAGTTAACTTATGTAATGAATATTTAATTTTTCTGAAGTTTGATATGTTATTTGAAATCCTTATTTCATCTTTTAAATAACAATCCTGCAATAAAATAATTACAGCGGAGAGCTTATGAACCCTCTATTTAACACACCTCATTTCCATAGTCTCTGTTTCCGTCTCCAATAGTCCGCTTATCGATACTCAACTTGCTAGATTTCATTGCTCGTTTTCAAAAGAATCATCGCCAAATTTATGAGCCTAACCATCCACACGGTATACACACGATACCGGTATACACAAGATACTTATGTATACCGTGACCATCCATGTAACACATCTATAGCTCTAATCCGTCCACAGTATCTGCGACGGCCTCATCCGTTATTTGCGAGAGGCAACTGTTTGTGCATCAAATATGATACCATTTCTAGATTTACTTCCTCCAAATGAAATTCAGCCCCCTCATGATGTAAAGAAATCTTATTCAATTAGAGTTCAAAATATTTGAAATGAAAATAAATTTTCTTTGATTCAAATGAAGTTCCCGAAAATGAAGATTAATTTCTTCTGAATGAAAATCCAGTTCGCATTTGTGAAACTGAAAATTCAGTTTCAGAGAGCTCAAAAAATATTGTTCTCTGTATTGTTATTTGTGAGCTAGTGACCTAAACTCTATGCAGACTGGGTACGCAACACACATGCAGTGTTCAATAACCGAGCACGGGCACGCTAGGGTAGACCTCAGTTCCGATTCCTATGCTCATTTGAAACTAGTTTTCAGGAATGAATATTGCAGCTAGAATTGAAACAAGTCATAATTTTTAACCGTCCGACTACACTAGTATTAAAAACAATTCATCAACATGCAATGACTGTGCGTACAGCTTGTTTATTGATGTAATTATTAGATTAAAAAAATAAGACAACGCAAAATTTTGGTTTCAAATATTTATCTTACTGAGAACATAGATAAACTGAATTATCAACTTATTTTATTCATTTAAAATATGTTTGACGATGAACATGACAAAGTAGCATTCCTTGCGACTGTAGAAATGAAAGTAACAAAACACTGCATTGCCATTACTCTGCCGAGAGTTCCTCAATGTATCAAGTCAAAATAATTTTACAGAAATACCCAAAAGTGTATGCATCTGTTTTGACAACAATTACGATTTTTTTGGAGATACGATACTTAGCTTAGACAACGTCAGCTTCTAATGGATTTGTTTCAAATCATTTTAGCTGGCAGTCTCATTGTGATATTTTCCTATTCTTTGAAAATTTACAACTCAGTGGGAGTGATTTTAGGAAGAACCCAATTTATGAGCAAGGATTTCTATGTGTCTCATTCAGTAGAAATTCAGTTATGATCACAGTAGCTTTATTATGTTTTCCGTGCCGTAAATATGAACATAGTGCGGTATAGTTCAGCAATTCATACTCAGGCATTTTGTTTTAGAATAGTTTCCGATCTTCGACATACATGTGCATTATCAAGATTAAAAGTGAGACTTTCCAGTACCTTGCTGATTGCACACTTCAACTAAATATTGGAATGTTGAACTAATACGAAAACAATGCGGTGTTGATTCGCTCATTTTCTTGACTGTAAACCAAGGCGTATTCTTATGTCACCGGGCTATAATTTCAGTTAATTTACGTTGATTTGACTGCACAGCTGCCAGCGTAGGTTTTAAAACGACTATTGGGAAATACGCTGCCAGCTGTTCTTTTACTACGAAGTAAATTCATTAAAATTCTAGCCCTCAATTTTGAACCTGCCCTTTATTGCTACACATGGACAACAGTCAAGATTGTTTTGTTTTTCTAAAAGAGTGTTTGGATCTTTCATCAGAAAATCTTGTGATGCTGGTTAATTTTTTATGTAATTTTCTTGTCTACCTATTCTCGCTACTAATTGGAGCTCCTAAGACTGACTCTGAACAACTTTACATTCAAATAATTTTTTGATAGCATTCACGCATACTTTAATTTATAAGATATTTTTTAGCACTTTTAGCGCTGACAATTATCACTGAAAGCACTCGTTATGAGAGTGGGTAACATTTTCTTCTTGGTAATGCTGTCATTCTTTAGCACTTTATGACTGTTCTTTTTCACTTATTCATATTCAATTTCAGGGTCTAACTCTGAAGTTCATATGCCGGCCTCCTATTCCTCCTGAACGTCAAAGATGTCAAAAATTATATTGCTCCTATCGTTGCTGATCGTGCTCTCAGTTTTAAAGATAAAGTACATGATCTAGTACGTTTTTTTTCATTTTCATCCGACGAACTTAAGTCTATTTTTGAAAACTTGATTTTCACTTTTACGAAATTGATTTTGATTTTAAGAAAGTTTTCTGTCTTTTGGAAGAAATCGATTTTCATTCTGAGGAAATTGATCTACGTTTTTAAGAAACTGATGGTCATTTTGAGGAACTTCAATTTTACTTCGATGAAATAGCAAGAACATTTTTGAAATACGTAAATACTCTCATTTTACATGAAAAAGTTTTGCCGGTCTTAATCTAGTGATAATGTTGTAAACAGAAATCATTATTGCTCTAATATGCGCTGGTGATTTAAATAATCATAAATTGGCCTCTGTAGTGAGGTACTCATGCAGGAGAAGTCGGAGCTGGCAATGCAGTTCACCTAATCCACCCTGGTCGAAGGCGAGTCCTCCCCTACAGTCTGTCTTGTAACGATTACCGCTGTTACAATTTACGCAGCTGAATTAGTTCCTGTTCAAGGTCGATTAAAAAATTTGAGATGTTTCTCAGTTAATATTAAGGTTATAATGCATTCGTACGTTGGTCTCCTGCTGCCAGCTGTCGTACATGTTAACAGTTTCCCCTTCAGGATTCATGTGAGCTCCAACATATGCGATTCAATTCACAAAAGGATAAAGCAAACATGAAAACGAAAATGAAAGCGCCGATAAAACAGTAAGTTATTCTTCATTACGGAAAAGAGGCAAAAATACATTTGACATCAGGGAAACCTAAGGAAAAAAGACTTTGTGCCAACGCTAAAAGAAATTTATCTCTATCTACATAAACTCTGAAGTTACTAAAGATCAAAATAAATAATCTTTGTACCGCGACTCGTGCTCTGAAATTATTTTGATATCCATTGTATTGAGAACAGCAATAACTGCGTATTGATGTGGGGAGCGCCGTTAAGAGCCAACAGTAAAAATAGCAGCGAGCTGTGCGAATATCTGATTTCTCGTGGCATACAAATTGCATTCCTATTTTTAGAAGACTGGCTTAGGTAGCTCTAGAAAGTCCACTCATATAAATAAAACTCTTCCAATAATCCGGTACTTCAGGTGCGAGAGATAAAGAAACGACATCTGCGCACGGCGACGATCCTTTCGCAATACCTTGATTTGAACCGCAGGACAAAAGACATCGCCCGAGAAATATGGCTTCTCAGTTGTGAGCATTTCCATAGCAGCAAAGTCAATTCGAAACTGTAAAGTTTTTCCGATGAAAAATGTTTATAAAACTACAAAACTTACTTACTCTGTGCGCAAATTGAAACATGGAAATAGATGCGGAGCATGCAACATAATGCATGTGCAACTTTAGTGCGACTTTAAGTGATTTAAAAGATATATTTTAAAATTAATTTTACAATTGTATTTTACTTCAAATTTTACGCAACAAATTTTAACTTCCAAATATTTTCCAAAAAGATTATTTCACTCGAACTATGAATACGGCGCTAGTCGAACTGATAGTATATATAGTCTTTCATTCTTTAATCTCATGTAACTCAAATGATTTGAAAACCATTCTTTGCGAAAAGAAAATATGCAGGAATGGATTATTTGTCATGAAAATGCTGAGACACTGCCGTCAGATACTAAATGGAAGTTGTACATTGTAGACCTCAGACACGTGAGGCCTGCTCATCGAGTTGGTATTCCGCGCTCCGGAGCCCGCGGGTGCGGGGGAGAGGGGCCGCTGCGGGTTGCATCAGAGGCGAGCGTCGCCAGGTACGAGTTACGTGACATCTTGGTTCGATGAGTGATGAGAGATTCTGCGACGGCCGTTGTTAAGGCAGAAGTTCAGTGAATGGCGAGACACAGGATTCATGCAGTGCTACCTGATTAAATAATATTCTTTACTGCAGCCGTTTGGAGCATCCTACGACTCCGGGAGTTTAAGAACTGTGAAAATATTGATTTTTACTTAATCATACATCAAGTTTGTAGAAAATTTTTGTTCATCATGCAACGAAACAGCAACAATAAACTCAAATATTGAAGTGTAAATTTTCTTTAAAATTTTTGGTAAATTACAAGTTGAGATATTCTAAGGAGAGGATGATCTAAAATAGGCTTTTGCTTCAAACTCACAAATCATTAGGCCGTTTATCACGATCCATGTATATGGATGTGCTTGCGGGAGAAGCATGAATACTCACGTACCATATTTATATTCTCTAAGCCAAAGGACACGTTTTATATCTGAAAATTTAGAAGTATTTATCTGAAATTTTTTCTTCTGATGGTTCAGAAATCACGAACGAATCCGAACCCAGTTTTTAAAGTCACAGGCATCTCTGCCCATTCACTTCGTGTTTCATTTTTTACGGTAAACCAGTATAAGAAAATAAAAACTATCACCTCGCATTACGAGTCCTCAATCATGCGCAGTGCGCCACAAGCCAACATCGCTGCGTAGAGCAAAGTAAACCAATTTTATACTGCGAATTTCAGCATGTCAAACCAAACGACACTTGAAGTTCTGTTTCCTGCGTCGAATTTATCATAAGCAAAGTTAACAGTCGTTCTCTGAGCCAGCTTATCCAACGCTGCATTCATTTTTAAATCTTTTCTCTTTACAGCCAAAGACAGGATCAATGCACATCGCACCGAACCAAACGATGCAATGTCCTGCTTCCTGCATCGATTTTATCATACGCAGAGTTAACAGTTGTGTTTAGAGCCTGTTTATTCGACGCTGCACTCATTTCATAAATCTGTTCTCTTTGCAGCCAAAGACAGGTTCAATGCACATCGCATATGACAGCATGCTTGTTCAAGCTCTGAAAATAGCAATTATGTTCAGGCATGACGAGCTGCAGGGTACTCGTCGTGTTGCGTCTTCTGTGAGCTCTGGCAGTTCCAATTACTTATGCAAAGTGTACTTCTTACGAGAATTCTTAACGAATAGATCTCAGTTCTTTCGTTTCATGGGGCTGTCTGTTAAAAGACGATTCGAAGTTCAATTGTACGCACCTTCGCAACCCGAACCGCACGGACAACACAGCGACCTCGAGGGATCGAACTACGCTTCCTAAATCGATAACTCCACACCAGCTGTCGCTCAGGCCGCAGCAGTTCTTGCGTGTTGTGTGAATTGTGGCACTTGCAGCTACATTTCATGGGTATTTCAGAGGTCCAACTTGAAGCATTAGCTTGCTTGAAAAAGTAGCTACTGCCATTTTTTATTGCATAACGTTTTTCGTGAAGGCAAAATAAGAAAAAGAAAGAATTTTCTTATGGAGTTCTTGAATTATGCTTTGCCTGCAAATAACGGAAGCTCTCAGTCCTGAAGAGTGACAGAAGACACAAATCGATGGATTTCTAATTGTTTTAAAAATCAAAATGGGTAATTTCAAGGTAGTTATTGGTCAAGTAGACGAACAAAAGTTTTGATTTTTCTGCCATTCAGTAACACAATAACAAAGATTTCAAATAGTTTTTAGTAACCCTCTCTTCAAGTTATTTGTTAATTGATATTACACAGAACTCAGAAAATTCTCTGAGCGAAGTGCACAACAGTTTCCTGAAAATGAATCAATTCTAAATTTGCGGATAAATTTTTACATAAGTACAAAAAGTTTTATATTTGATTCAAGTAGAAGTTTGAGGGAAATAGTTATATATCAGTGCAAAAATTCTTGATTAGTATGAATAGTTCCAGATTAGTATAAATCTCTGTAAGTGTAAATAATTCTAGATCAGTTTAAAAAAATTCTTTTGGTGCGAAGAGGGCACATGAGAGTACCGCGTTCAACACACATAGCGCGCATGAAAAAAAAAAGTGCACATTAGAGTACACAGCAGTGGATATGCTGGAGTACACGGAAGCTCAAACAGCAAAGCACACGACCACACAACACGGCACACAACACGTGGTAGCAGTAAAGGGTAGTGTCTATTTATCACACGGTCAGTACTCTAGCGTTTGAGGCATAAGAGAAATTACGTTGAGTTTCGTTTACACTGTTCAATCCTTCGATATCAGCCAGCTACGCCCACCTCTATTGATTGCCTGGAAAATTAACCAACTTTACTTCGTGAAATCAAGTGTGAGGCAAATTTTCATGTTGCTTTTTTAAATAATCAAATTCGTTGGAAACACACAGTTTTTCTTCATATATATATTTACACACACATTTCTTTTCAGACGAAGTTTTGTCCTCATTGTGACCTTCTCTTGTCTACGGACGCAAATATGCTACGGCTCACGGAGTTAGTGACACGAGACAGTGGAGTTACAGATATGGTACGGCTCACGGAGTTAGTAACACGAGATAGTGGAGTTACAGATATGGTACGGCTCACAGAGTTAGTGACACGAGACGGTGGAGTTACAGATATGCTACGGCTTACGGAGTTAGTGACACGAGACAGTGGAGTTACAGAAATGGTACGGCTCACGGAGTTAGTAACACGAGATAGTGGAGTTACAGATATGGTACGGCTCACAGAGTTAGTGACACGAGACGGTGGAGTTACAGATATGCTACGGCTTGCGGAGTTAGTGAAACGAGACAGTGGAGTTACAGATATGGTACGGCTCACGGAGTTAGTGACACGAGACAGTAGTTACAGATATGGTACGGCTCACGGAGCTAGTGACACTAGACAGTGGAGTTACAGATATGCTACGGCTCACGGAGTTAGTAACACGAGATAGTGGAGTTACAGATATGGTACGGCTCACGGAGTTAGTGACACGAGACGGTGGAGTTACAGATATGCTACGGCTTACGGAGTTAGTGAAACGAGACAGTGGAGTTACAGATATGGTACGGCTCACGGAGTTAGTGACACGAGACAGTAGAGTTACAGATATGGTACGGCTCACGGAGCTAGTGACACGAGACAGTGGAGTTACAGAAATGGTACGGCTCCCTGAGTTAGTAACACGAGATAGTGGAGTTACAGATATGGTACGGCTCACGGAGCTAGTGACACGAGACAGTGGAGTTACAGAAATGGTACGGCTCACGGAGTTAGTAACACGAGATAGTGGAGTTACAGACATGGTACGGCTCACGGAGTTAGTGACNCAGTGGAGTTACAGATATGCTACGGCTCACGGAGTTAGTGACACGAGACAGTGGAGTTACAGATATGCTACGGCTCACGGAGTTAGTAACACTAGACAGTGGAGTTACAAATATGCTACGGCTCACGGAGTTAGTAACACTAGACAGTGGAGTTACAGATATGGTACGGCTCACGGAGTTAGTGACACGAGACAGTGGAGTTACAGATATGCTACGGCTCACGGAGTTAGTGACACGAGACAGTGGAGTTACAGATATGGTACGGCTCACGGAGTTAGTGACACGAGACAGTGGAGTTAGAAGAGCAGGATATTATTCACCTGGCGCAACCTGATCATTTCAAATGATATTGTTCCTCGTGAATTGTAACTGTATTTTAATTTTAATTTTCCCAGATATTTAGAATAATACTTCTTCCCTTGTAACAACATTGATCGTTAATGGTCAATTAATTTCCACATAATTTGCAGACGTATTTTGTGTACCCATACCTTTGAAAATTAAAAAACAATAAGAAAAGTTATTCATTTATTAGTTCACACCCTATACATCGTCATGTACATTGTACTCGCCGTGGTGCTGCAAACAAAAAAGGGTTCGTAAAGAACACTCGTGGAGGTCATGTGATACCTAGAGATCATAAAATTACAGATTCATTACTAAAAGATCCAACAGGTGTCACTTGATGAACAAAATGCAATAGTCAAACCGCTGTCAGAATTCTTCGTGTCGCATTGCCGAAAAACTGATGTGTGCCAACATCACTGGCGGTGACGGTATTGCTGTGCCACTCGCAGTTGTCACACGCACACTCATGCACGCCTCGACCTCGAGACAGCGTTCATTGTTGGGGAGGTAAGGAAGGACTGCATCTGTGTAGGATGCTCTGTTGCCTATACCAGAGGAAGGACTACCCAGGTGTAGGATGCTCTGTTGCCAATACCAGAGGAAGGACTACCCAGGTGTAGGATGCTCTGTTGCCAATAAGAGAGGAAGGACTGCCTAGGTGTAGGATGCTCTGTTGCCAATAACAGGTCTGGCAGGAAAACAGCGTCTGCTATTGATGGGGCATTGGCAGAGCTGTGGTTCCGTTTCTATTCACGCAGTTAGCCCCTGTGACTCTAGTAATGCTTAAGTATGAAAGTTGTCACCAAGTGTGTCTATGCGAAGGAAATTCGCAATTTGAAAGTGCAGCTAACAGGCATTTCAGGAGAAAGCCACACGCCATAGCATTTTTACAGATAACGCACTATCGACCAACGTATAGCATCCATTCCGTCAACAAATCAGCAAACAATAGTCTTGAAATGTAGATCTTTGTTGCTGAGACTACTCAGTCCAACAGGTGCATTGCCAGAGGTCTGGTATACAAAAGACTGCCTCCTCGGCCGTCATCAAGCCTCCCCAGACGTTCCAGTCTTATCCGTCCATTGTTCCTCGGCCGTCCGAGTTGATCTTATTCTGAAGCTGCTGTTGGCCGCTGCAAGCATCTCTTTTCCGCTCCACAGAAATACCTTCGATAAGGAGAAGCGTGGCGACCAGCGCAAACTTACACACTTGCTCAAACCTCAGGACGTGCTGCGCTCACCACGCGCGCGGTCCGTGTTACACTGAAATAATTGATGCTAATAACGCTCGTCGACCCAAAACTCGGCTCATCCCAGTCGTGATTGATTAGCTAAGAAACAAAGCAAAATGTGCATTGGCGCAGTCAAAGAAGTCTAGCGGTTGATGGCGCCTTTCGACGCTGGTCCGGCGATCTTGGCCAAAGGTGGTGAGCGGCCAAAACCCCAAAATTCCAGAGATCCTTAAAGCTGAAGTGTCGCCCCCAAGGAGGGGCTGAGGGGGATTATAGGCACTGTGACAGCAGGGGGAGGCTCTCGAGGGAAGGACGGGGAGCGTGTGCAAGTAGAGAGGGAAAGAGAGTGTGACGAGGGTTACAGTCTGTGCAAGTTGTTGAGCGGTCTGAGGGACGCTCTCGCTGCAACCGAGGGCCGGCAGTAGCGCAAACCGAGCAGCCGCCGATGATACATGCAGGCACACACACACACACCGGCGTGTGCGCGCAACCTGCATTGTGCGCACGACGAGGTGAGCTGTGTACGTAATCACACACACCAGAATGCCAGTCTGTGTGCGTCTTTCACATGGGTACCTCAAAGCTGTTGTACTCGAGTGTGTTGTTTATGTGCCAACGTGAATATCGAAATGTTTAGGGACTGAAATTTATTCGTTAAATAAGTTACAGAAACAGACTAAACTGTTTTTTTTATCTTTGATTCGAGGCCTCATTTTTGCATCATATTCATCACTGCCCTAATTTTTTCCCCCTTTGATAATGTGAACTAGTTAGAATATTTCACTCAGCTGTGTCAAAAAAAGTAAAGCTGCAACGAAAAAAAGTAACTGTTAACGAAGCTCATGCATGTGCGGTAGGTACATTTCGTCTGAGCTTTATCATGGTCTGTAGAACGTTGAAATCTGTGCGGGCTGTAGGCATTTCACTTGCTGTCTAGACATGGAAGAGTACGTCACAAGGGGTTAATAATTCGGTAAGGTTTTAATATTTTGTTATATCGTCATAAACTATTTTATACCGTGCAATATAATCCCTAAATTGATTTTGTGCATACGATAGGTTTTAGCATTTTCGTTAGTCGTGTTTATTTAGTTTATTAATAGCATAATATGTGAAGTACGTGATGTTAAAGTGCAATTAAGAGTGTTTTTAGAGCTAGATTCTAAGTCTGTTTGTAATATATTGTTACAGAAACCGTTTGGATAAGCCTGCGCGTTTTCGAATACCCTACACGCACCCAAAGAACCACGAAGTTCTTTACAGTAACAATGACTGAATGCGATACAAAAGCTGATCAGGCAGAGTAAAACTTGACAACTACTTCACCTGTTCGCACCTTGCGAATTTTGACCCCTGCATCAGCAGGCTTGAACTAAATTACGAGACTGGAAAAATGAGGAAGATGAATAGTGCGCACAGTGAAATGAGCAAAACCCACAGCTCATTAACTGTGAAAAATGACCGTTAACTGTAAAATGAAATGGCAACAAGTAAGTCAAAGCTTATGAAAAATAAAAAAAGACCCCTCCCACTCAGATGCCATGTCTCACAGGCAAAATTTCAGCGGGAAATTTGCTCATTTATCGCTGCACTCACGCTAAGTACTATCGAAATGTCTGCATTTATACATGATCGTGTGCAAAGTAAAGTACTTTGGAAACCTGTGCATTCATTCCTGTTCCAAGAAAAAGTAATATCAAAAGACAGTACTGCCTAAACATGGCTTCTGAAAAGTGTGGCAAACACCAATTGAACACATGAAGTTCTGGACATACATAAAATGTTAGTGAAAATGTGTTCATCAGTGCACACGCCTGTAAATTGTAGGTGAGGCATGCGCTCGGCGTGTTCTGCTGCTCTGTATTGTCGAAGTGAAAATTGCGATGAATGACTACCACGCGATAAGAATATTTCAAAATCATGCATCCAAAGTTGTATTTTTCACAAAAATTTAAAAATGAATTCGATGATTTAGGGAGAAATGTACCATTAATTACGCTGACCGTAAAAACCGATCAATTGATCTCATTTTGACTTCTTGAATTTTGATTCTCACAGCTCACGGGCAGCGCGCGCCTTCAAGTTGTTTATTCAGTGGTCCTCATTGATGGAATTGAGAGGCATTCTGACGACTGTGCTCTATCTGCCGACTCAACCAGCATTTTGGGGAGTCATGAATTATTCAGCATAAATGTTGCGAAAATGTTGGTGTGTTATGCATATTAAACCCCGCTATGTATGAAGTGACCAGAACATAAATGCCATTTCTAATTAGTGAAATCAATCAAGGATACTTTTGAAGCCCTAAATTTGGTATCGTGCAAGTCTTTCGAACAAATTACTCGGAAGCAAAAGAGCAGCAAATCCTCCGTTGAAAACTATAAAAGCTTCTTCTTAAACGGCTACCCCGCTACCCGGGGAAAATATCTAAAATCATTATTATAGCGAATAGTAAACGGAAGATGCGATACACATACGAAAGTGCAATTAACCGAGTTTAAAATTTTTAATTATCGACGTTGTTAGTTTGATGTAATGAATAATTAAACAATTCATTTATTCAGTTATCTCCATTGCCTCAATATTGACTAGTTCTAATCCCATATTTTAGTGAAATTGCACAACATCTCTTTCTGACTATACCGGGTATAGTCACAACGTACTCCGATTGGGTTAACACGTTCGAACAAAAATTGCAGAATATGTTTCTGTTTTTAGTGACATCCTCATGTGAATTTTGCTCACTGAAATTTTATTATCACATGCATTTAGCTACTTCATTTCCCGCCGTTTGTAATAAAAACAAAAGTATTTAACTACTTGACAGTCAATATTTTAAGTAATATCAGTTTGGATGCCAACAGAGTCGAAACATTTCGTCCTCAGTATCAAACTCAACTGATAGACTTCAATGATATTCTAGAATGCATCAAGAAATGAAGCAAATTTTGATGTAAAGAACTCTTCAAATGAATAAACATAATCGAATAACATGATCTATACAATGGTATTCAAGTGATGATGACCAACTTTAAATTTTAAGCAAATGAACGACCAATATTTTTCATCGCGTTTCATATGTTATTTTTCATGTTTATGCTATCGTTGGAATTTTTTTTTTTTATTACTCAACAAATATCTTCTGTCACATTCAAAGCTGAAAAATGTAGTCCATTACATCATTTCCCAATCTATGAATCTCGAATCATTTACCCGCGTTTAGACGAGCAAACACTGATGAGCAGGAACATTGTCTTGCTTCAAAACCTTGGATTTGTACGAAAAAGGACCGTTAAACTCTCAAGGATTTGCCTTGCATCATCGTGCAACTCTGAGTAAATGCTGATCTCTGCTTTTCGTAATCGTCAATGCATGAATTCCGTAATATCTCAGAGTAAAACATTCCTCTCCTCCTCTTTCGGTGACAAAAATGAGCACGAACAGCATACAGAAGCAACCAACTTGATGGTCACTCGTTATCGCTCTGTACTCGTTCTCAAATATCAAAATGAACGAAATGAATCTTCTTCTGTCACGCCTTTTCTTCTCAGGTCCAACAAGTCACGAATAATTTTTCCTGAAAACGAAATATTTATAAATCAATTTTATATACTCTTAAAATAAACAGAAATCTACGAAAGTCAGAATATAATTGAGCAAAATGTTACAGTGATTGTACGTGCACTACGTGCGTTGTATTTTATTTGGGTCGTTTGGAGAGGCTACGGCTGTATCAAGGCTACGGCTGTATCAAGGCTCCGGCTGTATCAAGGCTACGGCTGTATCAAAGCTACGGCTGTATCAAGGCCACGGCTGTATCAAGGCTACGGCTGTATCAAGGCTACGGCTATGTCAAGGCTACGGCCGTATCAAGGCTACGGCTGTATCAAGGCCACGACTGTATCAAGGCCACGGCTGTATCAAGGCCACAGCTGTATCAAGGCCACGGCTGTATCAAGGCCACGGCTGTATCAAGGCCACAGCTGTATCAAGGCCACAGCTGTATCAAGGCCACGGTTGTCCCAAGGCTGCGGCTGTATGAGGCTACGGCTGTATCAAGGCCACGACTGTATCAAGGCCACGACTGTATCAAGGCCACGAGTATATGAAGGTACTCCCTGTTTGTTCATTGCATAAAGATCTTGTGACGCTTTAGTTCCACCAAGGGCGAATAAATCCCATTTCTTTGTTAAATGACGCTGTCTTACTCTCTCAACAATAAGCAGATGAGGATATTTTCTGGAAATAGTCCCCAACTGGAGGAAAAGAACCATTAGTGGCTTTGTTTTTGGTTTACTCGCCATTTAGGAATATCTTTAATGGTCAAGGGATGTTTGCCAGTCTCTGACACTCCGCGATTGAGCGGACGTAAGAACCGAACGCATTCGAGGGACGTTGGTGTTCTGTGTCACAAAGACCAGGCCCTTCCCAGGAGGTGAATATCTAAAGCGTGATCGAAGTTCTCATACAAGAAGGGTTTTTCGAAGGTGAGGCCACACTGAGAGGGCTTAGAGTTTATCTGTTCTTAGCAGGTCACATCGACGCTGCTTGCGACATCTGTGCCTGGCGAACGTTTCGTTCAGCTTGACGTTGTAACTACATTAAAAAAGTGCATTATCGTAATTTTTGTCTTGTGTAGCGGCAAGAAGAAAAATTTTTGAGCTGTTTTTGAAAAACAAATAATTGGACGAAGCGATGATTATCACTCATGCTGGTCGCAATTTGTAATTATAATTATTTTAGCTTTACTATAAACGTTTCCTTCACCTGAAAAACTAGCTTTTTTCTTGTCAGAATTGGTCGTGCGATGACAAGTGTTGATAATAACTGCTTCTTTAAATTGAACACAGTATTGAGACGCACATTTTTGTTTATGACAAACGGTGTTCCTCAGACACACACCCTCCGTCACATCGCACGCACACGTCGGCTGGGACGAGAGCTCGTCTCAGACGAAGACAAGAGCTGGGTGCCAAGTTGCACTTGGAATCTGCTCCAGGTGTTCCCTCACCTTCTTGCCCCTCGCTTCCTCACCCCTCACCTTCTCTCCCCACACCCATTCCCCTCCTCACCCTCTCCACTCGTCACCCCTAAATTTTTCACCTCCCTCGTACTCCCTTACTTCCTCACCCCTCAAATCTTCCCTCTTCAACCAATCACCTCCTCACCCCTCCCCCTCTCCCCTTCTCACCCCTCATTTCTCCACCTGCCCCCCACCTCCCTCACACGAACGTCTCCCAGCACCCAGCCCGAGTCATTTGCCTGGGATCCTGCCGCAATAAATTAGCCCCCGTAATTTGACCCCTTCGCGATACCCTGAGCCCCCAACCCTTTCTTGTCATCCCCTCTTGCTCTCCGTACATTACTCTCATCTCTCTCTCTCTCTCTATCCTTCTCTTTCCTTTATTTTCCTGGTTTCATTCTCTTTGTTTGCACAACTCAGTGGCCGTTGTGCCTGTGTGTTGATTGCCCTGCTCGCATGCTTTGTTTCAAGTCACATCTATGCGCTGCTGTACATGTCACCTTATTTTTCCCTTCATCTCTTTTCTTGCATTTCATCTCATGTATCATTTCTCTTGAATTTCTTACCTCGCATCATTTCTTTTCCATCTAATTTTGTTCTCGCATCCTTTCTTTTCTCTTGTATTTCTTTTCTTACATCTCTTCCCGTTTATCTCTTTTCGTGTGTCTTTATTTTTCTCCCTTCCCTCTTTAAAATTTTTTCCCCGAAAATGTCAGTTTTCACTTGCGTGTCCCTCCACTGCTCCCATTTCTCTCCCGCTTCTCGTTACTTTCGCTATCGATCAGAGGACTTCGATCCTCGCAGCCATTTAATCTCTCAATTGTTCTATTTGATCGTAGCAGCCTACACATTTTCTTCAGTCGCGACCGAAACGGCAGCGTGCATATTGTTTCCTGGATATTACACCCTTTTACTTGCTCCGTTACTTGTCTCGTGTTGCGTTACTTGCCTCATGTTGCGTTACTTGTCTCATGTTGCGTTACTTACCTCATGTTGCGTTACTTGTCTCATGTTGCGTTACTTGCCTCATGTTGCGTTACTTGCCTCATGTTGCGTTACTTGCCTCATGTTGCGTTACTTGTCTCATGTTTTTTGCGTTATT
>JACJUY010002334.1:96576-110125 GCA_014220935.1 Platorchestia sp. MABIK | reverse complement strand
ATTCAGTTATTGCACGTAGGGAATATAACATTCAGTTATTGCACGTAGGGAATATAACATTCAGTTATTGCGCGTAGGGTATGTAACATCCAGTTATTAGATGGAAGGCATACAACATTCATGTATTGCATGTAGGGTATAAAACATTCAATTATTAGATGAAGGGAATGTAACATTCAGTTGCTACATGCAAAATACACAATATCCAAGTACTGCATGTAGTTCTTAACATTCATCGTATTTACAACAACTGTTTTTGGCAGCAATCGACAAGGCTATAATGTTACCCTATTACATGTCAGATGCTCAAATTCAAATAATGCAACCGCATAGAGTTGCCACAGCTATTGCAGTTGTGATGACGTGTATTTGACTCAGAAAAAGTTATAGGACAGAGTAAAGTTAACATTTTTCTCGAAATATTGCACGAAACTAGTGCGCAACTTTTCCAGTCCTTCCGAAAAATGATTTGTTCATTTCACGTTTCATTCAAATAAGGATCGAGCCAAACAATTCAATTCATTAACTGCAACTGAATACCAGAGCAAGATTATTTCTATTTTTGGCTGTGAAGAGTAACTTAGGGTAAGCATTTCAGTTCGATATCAAATTTTAGTTGAGGGAAACAGCAATTAAAAAACGACACAAAGTGTTGACCTGTTTTTTACGAAAATAGTTTAGAAATCATTCATCAATCTCACACATTCATCAAAATAGCGCAATCAGAAGGTCATTCTTTACACCAGCTTTCTGTTTCTTTTCTTTTTCCCATGAATTTTCCGTTGGTTACCAGGAAGCCCCTTTGCGTAACCGGCCAAATTTTGGGAGTCAATCAGATTTCTCCATAGTCAAGGACAGAAATATACCATCTACAGAATTACATATCGCACTTCCACCCGCTACATTGAAAGTTAAGCATAGATGTAATTATGCTCCTTAGTCTACAGTTCGTGCAGCACCCTGCAATTCATTTCATCATGCAGTGGTTGAATCAGGTCGGTCAAAAACGATTTGGCCGGCGTCGCTCGAGGCACTTTATCAAAAAAAAATGCGAGTCAACTTCAGCTGAAGGAATTTATAATCGTGGCGCAAAAGGAGGATTTGTGCACTGTAATTTAAATATGCTTTCGTACAATCCAGATTTGTACCAGTCCAGAGGCGCCAAATTCAAGTCTAAACCAGAACAGGTGCCAGCGCGCGATCTCTTGACTGGTTCTTCCGTGTTCGGATTCTCGCATATTCGCACCTGACTCGTGCAACAAACTTGCATTGATATTGCACATAAAATCTGAAGCACAAGTGAACAAAATAAAATACATCGGTGAAACACAAGAAAAAATGTCATGAAAGAACAAGTTTTTCCGAATGAGACCAATGTAGACAGTAACTAATACGACCAACAAGACCAGAATGCTGGAAGTTGTGGACGTAGCCGCCGCAAGACACGATCGGTATGCCTAGCGTCTTCTACACCTGAGTCTGGCAGAGTTCATTTTGATAAATGAGCTGCGAGGCTGCCTGAAGAATTCAGAGGCATCATGCGGGCAACATGCTAGCAGTTAGCGCCCAGACAAGTAGGTGGTAGAAATTTTCTTATTTGCTTTAATTATGCAAATGTAGAGGGCCTGCGCAGTGAGGAGTCATCACGAGCGTTATACGCTGGGCCATGTGTGCTGCCTGCCATGGGAAGTCGCAATTTTCTCACGGCGGATGGGAGAAACGAAAAAAAATCCATCAACCTCGTCAAGCAAATATGTGCGTGTAAAATAGACTCCTAATGCGAGTCTAGCAGCGAGTGAGCTTGCATGCAAGAAGATCTCTTAGTTTGCGCCTGTGCACGGGATGTTGGGTTACTGAACGTAAGAAAAGGACGTGTACGTACAATATATCTTTGTGAGATATTAATCATCTATAGTTGCTGAACGCAGGAATACACGGGCTGAACATGCACAAATATCTATACGAGAAATTTGTCGTGTAGTTTCAGGCGGCACAATGAACTTTTCACAAAAGAAAATAAATAAATGCACTGATAGCAACAACGGATGATGATCGAGCTTGCAGTCTACAATAATATACTCTGCAGATGAAAACTTATCCGTGGTTAAACATATCTCAGAAGGACCATTCATCCAATTGTATCATATGATATAAGTTCTGATGAGTTTTGAAGGGACATGAACACAAGGGCGTGCATAGGACGGAGAGTTCGATGAATCATGAGAAAATTGACTGGTCACACCGCAGAAGGAGAATAAAAGAAGTCCTCACCAAACAGAGGGGGCGTCGAGTAAATGTTTGCAGGTCTGCTTGGCGCCCACACAATCTGGGAGGGAGTACCCTTTGCTTTTGCATCACTTAATTGGTGCGAGTGCACCCCACATGCTTACATCCTCTCCTTATTGAGAAGCAATCTTCACACGCATGCTTCCAGAAATGCAATATCCAGATCACTGTGCTGACGCCTGCAAAATATTGTTTTTTGAAAATCAAAAGAAGTTTTTATAATCTGTAACATTTCATGTGCCGAATCTGCCATCTGTTATTTTTTCGGGACGAATTTTCAAATATTTCACCTTGTCGCAGCGGTACCTCTGGCAAAAAAGGTTCACCTGTCGACTTGTCTTAGCATACCGGTGTTCCTGGCAAAAATTCTTGAGTTTAAACCTTTTTCCTATCAAGTACGCAGAACAACTAGTAGTCCTTTAGAGTTACCAAACGCAACCCTGCACGCAAAACTTGAGAGTTTCTGCCAAAAACAACAGTGCGTAAAGTAGACAAGTAGGCAGGTGAGGACTAGGCTGCTCGCATAATTTGTTGAAAGTTATCTTTTTCGTAACTTTTCAGTAATTGGCTCTTGTATGTAAAGCTATTGCAGAAATAGAGTGCCAAACTCAATTATTTTCCCTATAGGAACTGAGGGCAGCCGATATTGTAGGACTGACCGTAACATCGACGAGCGATCCATTCGTAGTCTTGAGAAATTTTACGCAACGGCTCAGCCGATTCAGTGAGCTGCTTCTAGGGGCTATGTGCTGCCTGCAAAGAATGAAGGTACATGAAATGGGAGTACAAATTATATTAATGAAAACTGGATGCGTTTTGCCCATTGCGATTGAGATAATTTTTGTCGATGTTCAACTTCACTCTCGTATTACCTGAGACTTCGCATGATTTATTTTGATGTTTTCTCCGATAATGTGAAAGTCAAACCTTTTAATATTCCGCCGACTGTTATTCTGTCCATTTGCCTGTGATGTTGGCCAGAATGTTCGGCAAAAAGAATAGATCAATAAAACGACAGGTAATTTTTCTTCTCAGTTGCATTACATGACAATCAGGTTTGCATCCTTCAGCGAAATATTGATTTTCATGCATAGCTTAGCATCTGGAAACTGCAATACTCAGGAGTTTTCTCACTGCACAAATTACTATGAATGAATAAATGCTCGTGCCAAAAACCAGAGTCAGGCAGCAACTACACACCGAAACAATCCAGTTGTGGCGAGCAGCAACGCACCACACAGATTTCAGCAACGCTAAGCAAAGTGCGCTCTGCAGCACGAGGCGTACAACAATAGCACAACTATACGCTGCTCTCCAGAGCCAGGGCTGCACTTCAAAAGTTCCTAAATTTTGCCTCTCTTTGGGCAAAATTTGGCCACATGAATCTCCAGCATCCGCAACTTTGCAGGATTATCAGACACATAAAATCTTTCATAACTAAATTCAGTTTGCAAAATAAACAAATTTAATTTTTTGATAGTTCGAAAACCCTATATGACTGCCCTGTCCTGCGCTGAGTACAGCACCATCGCACAGTAGCCACAGCTGCAGCAGTTGCACGCAGCTCCGGTCATTAGGAGAGACTGTCGCTGAGTCCTTCTTTATTAAGTGCCTGAGCGCTGGGCTCCCCGAGCCATTAGCACGGTGCGATGGAGCTAATTAGAATTAGGCCTCTGCCCTGCCTTCAACAACATTGTTATCTTCCAAGAAGTGGCGGCGCTCGTTAAGACTTGAGCTCAGATCTGCTCGCTCCTCTTGCGAGCAATGAGCTGCGGGTGGGTGGCTGCAAGCTCTACTCGCTGCCTTCATGGAACACAAGCTCTTGTTTGTAATTTTCTAGAGTTTTTGAAGTGAAATGGTGCTTCATTATGCATAATTTAAAAAATGCCAGGGAAACTCTGTTTATTTCAGAAATGATATAGGAAAGCAAAAACTGGAGAGTGTGCTGCAAACAGTGGACAGATTATTTACAGATTTTTTACAGGTCCAGTACCAAAAAATTAAAAACAAAACATAACTTGAAAAATGCAGATGAAATAGGTGTGAAGTCACTCAATGAAAATATTTTATCGTCTCGTCACGAGCTCCATGAAATTCCCCTAAAAAATGAATTACACGTTCAGTAGAAAGAACTACTAAAGTCTTCTATTTTCTGGTACAAATGGCAAAAAAACTGCATTGGAGGCTTTCACACAATGAACTAAAGACCTGTAGATGACCTCAAGAACATATGATGGTACGCTATACTAATTCGTTTTTTTTCGCTAAATATTTAATTTCTTTCAAAATAACTACGATTGGCATGCAAAATGAATTTATCCCAACTTATTTGAATCAGAATTTAGATTGAACTTTAAGTCGAATGTTTCCTAATATAGTTACACGTTATTCAGCGAAGTCTTAAAGAGAAAGATGAAAAAATTTACCTGTATCATCGGAAATCTTAGTAGAAACTTGTGCAATTTTGTGTCTACGTACCAGAATACAAATGAGCAAAAACGCTATATATACCAACATTGTAATGAATTCCAATTTTGCAAAAATGACGAGACATTCACATGCAAAAATATAAGTATAAACTGCCCATTGTATGAGTGGGAATAATTATAAGTATAAAATGTTGCCCCAAAAATAAGAAATTTGATCAAGCTTATAAAATCAGAGTATGCGAGCACTCATTTGCGGAAACGAATCATATTTCCCAAATTCCGTTGAAACAAAACGCGCTGCTTGTGACCGAGAGCAGATGTTTTCCTGAACCAATGCATTTGCTCAACATCTAGCCAATTCCATGCCCTGCAATATTTTAACATTTACTTCACTTAAAATTGATGAAAATTTTTCCCCTCCTGTATTGTTTCCAATTTTATCTTGCTCTAACTGTAGAAGAAGCTAATTTACTCAAACATTTTGTAATTAGGATTATATTTCCCACAGAGCAACAAATTAAGACCATATTGCTGCTGGCGAAGACAGGGTTGCACTCCGGTGAGCTATAGCACCAGTTCCTTGTGACCATGAGCTAAATCACGTGACCATGAGCTATAGTGCTACCTACTCAATTGCGGGCTGCGTCTTCAAATTTGAAAGTGACGACGCTTCGTTAAGAAGAGGTTCAACGATGGCGTAATTTTAGAGTCTGCGCTTTTGCCTTTTGAAAATTATTGCGAGCTCACAGAAGTTCCCAGAGCTCATCAATGGCCTTCTTTCACTGCTTCAAAAAGACGAGATCATCTAGCTGGTCACTTCGCTTCCAAATGACAACAAACCGCCATTCTTTCGCAACTGTGAGTGATATTCTTCGAACCACAATGCCCCCTGTAACTCACAACTCTACTTTTTGAACTCCTTAGTGTCACTCTAATTAATGTTCTTCCTCGTGCCAACTCCGTTCTTGGCAATAACAAGCTTATTATTGGTTTAAATGTGCTCTTTTCCAGGAACTCTCAGCCTCAGGACATACTTCAAACTCGAAGTCAAGTCCGGTACCAAAAACACGGCATAATAAGAGGTTACAGGGTTTCCGAGCGATAAAATTGAATGAAACGCGAGATGGTTATTGCAGCGTTCCAGGAAAAGGTTCACTCCCATTCGGGTCGAGGAAGCCATAAAATGCATGTGCTGCTCTTGGGCGTTGTTCGCTATCCAAAGAACCTTTTGAAATATTCTGGTTTAATTGAACATTGAAAAAATTAATCTCCATAGGTGAAAGGCATCTGTTAAATATGTTGCCCAAAATGTGAACGCAGTTTCTTTGATAGAAAGATTAATGATATTTGCAAATTGCAAAGTGAAATCGAAGGGAAGACACTCGATCGTTGTGAGGCGGCGCAGGCTAAAGTGACCGAAGTATCACATTGCTGAGGATAGGCGCAAGAGTGGGGGTCTGAATTTTATTTTTCATGATGGCAACTGTGCGTCACGTCGGGGCAGTCAATTTCAAATCCTTTTGAGATGTCATAAACATTTACGGCATTAGAGTTTTTATTGAACTACCCAACCAATTTTGTTCAATAATATTGGACAGTCACTTGTGAAGAATTTAAGAATAGATAGAACCTGTAACATCTATAAGTAGTGACGGCCGGAGGCGAGTGTTTAGCTATCAGCTGTGGCGCAAATAAGAGTGAGCGAGTGAGTATATTTTAAGTTGGGCTGTGCATTGTTACTGATATCTTCGACACCAAAATTCCGTTTTGAAAAAAAAGAGTATGAAGTGTGCTCACGGCAGGGAAGAGATGCGTACTTTTCTGTTTCAATAATGATGACAACAAAATTTGCAGAAAGCACAATATCTTAAAACTGAATGGAAGAGTATATAATTATGTATGTATACATTGCAGCATGCGTCAAAAAAATGAAACATCATGTAAACAAAAAAGCCCCCTGCAAATATTTTCCGTCAGTTCAAATCTTTTTCAC
This sequence comes from Platorchestia sp. MABIK, assembly GCA_014220935.1. Taxonomy (NCBI): domain Eukaryota; kingdom Metazoa; phylum Arthropoda; class Malacostraca; order Amphipoda; family Talitridae; genus Platorchestia; species Platorchestia sp. MABIK. Next base: position 103,417 of record JACJUY010002334.1, on the reverse strand, counting down.
AATGTATCGTGTATTTTCGATTGCTTTCAGGGTTTTGACCGATTGCTTACTTTATTTAAGAACATTTTTAAGCAAATGCTAATTGTCTTAAGACTCATGTGTTAAAATAGTACCGTTTGATAATATGTATGTGTCGTGTTGAAATTATTATCAAACAATTAAAATTCGGGGACAGTATTGATAAGAATGTTTCATTATGCTGCAAAATTGAATATTATAGCCACAGTTTATGCTCATTTAAAGTCATCTGCCCCACGTTCACACTTTAAATAAATTCAATAAAAACTTTTAATCTCGGACTAAAAAGGAAAAAAGTTCACGTCGCAAAATTCCATCATGATTCCAATAATTCCAATGAAAAGCTTCAAACCACAAAAGCTGATGTGCAGCATGAAGCTTTCCAGCACGGAGATGCCGTGAAGTTCGTGCCGAGGACACATGAAGGCGCTGAGCCTAGGAGAGCTCTGCAGGGCCTCTTAGCTAGCGGGCCTCCGTATCCCCTGGTGTATTAGCGAATGTATTTTATCCCGACACTGCCTTAACGAATTCCTGGGGTTTTGGCTTCATATATTGCACCGCAGTCGGTCACGGTTTGGTTAGGCAAGGTAATGAGGCTCTGGAAACGCATTACGGCGGTTGGATGCTGATGCGTGGCCCGGGTCTGATCCCGCCTTGTTCCATTAGCGGACACGATGATGGGGCTCTCGTGCACAACTCGCGTTCTAGCCTCCCATAACCGGGCTCTAACACAATATGCTCTTCAGTTGCATTAAATGTTTCTCGTTCAAATGATCAAGAAATTTATTCGCGTAAGAGGACACGTGATGGCCGTTTTATCAATATTTGTTACAGCGCCAGAAACTACCGAAGTATTTAGTTATAACTCATGGTGTTCCAGGGAAGCTGCTATCAGAAAGGAGATAAATGCCAAGGATCCAAGGCGCATTTCGCAAGTCGATTGCATGGAGCAGCGCAGCCTGATCGCGTGAGCTTCGTTCTCTCAGATGATGGTTTAGAGTCATGATTCAAGTAAATGAACTTTGTCCATTGAATTATAAGCTGTTGATTCTCCGTATTAGTCACGGACGGGCATACTGACAAAAAGATAGAACGCAGCACGCAAATGCCTAGAGGCAGCAAAAGAAAGTGGTGATTCATGCAAGGATGAAAGCTCTGGTCCAGTCCATTCTACGATTATATTACAGAATTAGAAAAATCAAAGAAGGGCAGTTTTTTTATTCTTGGTTATTTCGATTACACTCGACGAGACCTTCAGCTGCTATGCAGAGTTTCTGGGTGAAATTTCTCATTTGTTTAAATTTCATAAGTTTCAGCCCCATCAAGAAATATCTCTCATGCTTGCATCATGGAACTTCCGTTAGATTGTTTCATCAACGCTAAGTCTATGATTATTTTTCTTGTCTCTTCGATGAATTGAGGTGAACATCTAGTTTGGTATAACACCAGCAACTTATTTGGTTTTCAGCCCAAATTTTGCGCTTATTACCATTATAGCACAAATGCAAGTCGTTTGATAAGAAATTTTGCAAAAGCTGCTTGTGTGTAGATTTATGAATATATATGCGTACTGATCTAGCAACTAGCATTTGAACTATAAATAACGCCTTTTCTTTTGACTCTCAACTTGAAACGTCACCAAATCAGCCATTTCTCTTTATTATTGTAAAGCATTTTTATAAAACTGCACTCTCTCGAAATTGTATTTTAGAATATCTGCTGCAACAAGCAATTCCTAACAAGCTGCAACAAGCAAATTACTCTTATTCACTGATGTCAAGAAATCAAAAGTTTGCATGTCAACGTACGTGTAAACTATCATAAGTATTTTCACCCCACAAGGTTCGTTTTCTAGATTGTTTCCATGAATTACCAAACACCATTCAACTTCAATTAAGCAGCTATAGGATACATTTTTGTGTTTTTTCTCTCCGTCTTTGTACACGCCTTAAACTGGACCGGCATGGCACCTATGTATGTTTATCAATTAAAGACATTTGCATTATGACATTCTAAAAAATGTAACTTTTTCTAATGTGTTAACCTTTTTGGACATTAATGTTTTCTTCTCTTATTCACGCCCTAAAATGTTCTTGTTAGCTTTGTGTTGCGCAAATTATCTTATCATTTCTTACGCTCTTGAGTATATTATGACAACCCTGTCTAGGTGGTTTGTTTCAATATATTACTCTAATTATGTTGTACATGTCTTGGTAGCCGTTGTAGAACAATCGTTTTCATGTTTTTGACACAGGTAGACTCGTTTGTGCCACTATTATTAGCATGGAAATATCATAAATTCGTTACTTGATAAAAAACGCTTTCGCCGAGTCTCTTGATTGGAATACTGTTGATACGTATGAGTGAAAATGTAGTTCTGACGCAGAATTATTTTAATCCATTCGTTTTCCTTTCGAAGAATTCTTTAAGCCGCAAGTCCCTGAGCTCGTATTTTAATGTATGTGTGCACTAAAAAGAGTATTTTCAACAATGCATCGTCAATGAAATAGTGCTTTATTTCTAATTTCAGTTACATATATTATCAAATTTAGATTAGGCAACAATAGAAATACATTGCTCTCAATCATTGGTTTCGACTAGTGACATGGGTATGACGATGTTCATGTGTGTGTATCATATAAGGATCCTTACATTAAAATATTTTAGAAACCAATGATGAGCTTTTTGTATCATAGGTAAAAGAAATAAGCTGTTTTTTTTTCTCTGCGAAGACAGTTCTCTTCTTCTTCCTGGTAAGAATCTTGATGGAGTTTAGAACTTATATGTAGCAATTCTTTATTTTCATTATGACACGAAAGCTGATCGAATTAAAGGAAATAGCCTATAGGGGAATTCAAAGTCAAGAAATTGCGAACAAATTGCAGCCCGAGTCCGAACGCTCGAGTGATAACAGACAAGAAGAATGCAGTGAGAGAACTTGTTCCATAAAGAGTGGTTTGTGTCCAGCGAGTTGATACGTGCCATGCCACACATATGGCTCTCAAATGCTTTATGATCAATATTAGGACTCAATGTCGCTTATCTTTGTCGAGATGGTCCCCAATTCAAACACCTGGATCTAGTGGGGGATAATAGCTAAGTTCTTCCTTTTCCAAAAGGGAAGACGCACCGGAATTGCACTGCGAAGTCTCGAGTCCTCACCATTCCGCATGAATGGCTTACGATCTGGACAACTGCATGGCTCATGGTGACCACAAAATGAATAAAAAGTAGGCCACCCATGATATCTATTTTTAGACTGATTCAAACGACTGAATTTTCAGGATTTTCTCAGAATAGTAGTAAATAATCATAAAGTTGTGATTGAAAAGCCTTTCGAAATGAGTTAATACATCCATCAACTAATATCAAACGAACACAGTAATTTGGAGTACATGACTTAGTGAAGAGATCATCAAAGAAATAATCTGATCGCTTGACTTTAATAGTTTCGGTCGAGCGCGCTGTAAATATTAGTCAAAGTTCATAATTTTCAAGTAAGCGATCGTTTTCTAGTTTCTTCACGCTTCTTCGGCCAATATTTACAAATATCAACAGTTCATTGGAATTTTTTAGTCCATCCTCGGTTGTCTTGAGATGCTCTCTCATAAAAATTTGCGCGAAATTTAGTGATGTTTGAAAATTATTGACATTGTATCATCAAGAATAAATGTCAAAGTATTCAGGGATAAAAAATTTTGGAAGTCAGAAGTGATGTTTTGTCAATGCTTACATGCAGAACATGACGATCATTTCTCACACCTCGGAAGCAAAGAGCGAAGGTGCGCCGGGACACTACCGTTCTCGCGCCTGATAACCGCGTGTTAACTACGGGTTCCGAGATCAGGCAGTTGGCAGGTTAGTTTATAGATCCAATCTTTCTCATGTCCGGTAATGGTTTGGTTACACGTGTGCTCAGGAGGCCCGCATCGTGGCACCAAATCTCTCGTGACCGTCACTTGCCTCCCCTGCCCTGTACAGAGCGGCCCAAAACACGACACTCCAGAGATGCTGTTATCGAACTTCTTTTGATGCTAGTTTAAAAAGATGGAAGACTGTAGAATTTCATTGAAAATGAAACATCGCCAGAGTTGCGTCATGTGGAATTGAAGGAAATTGAGAATAGTAATTCTTATTGACATGATGGTTTTTGTTAACGATTCTAATTTAGAATCACCAATGACTTCAGGAAATTTGGAGGAGATAAAATTTCGAGAGTAATCTGACGATTACATATTTTTCTGCATTACACCAGAAAGTTTCGAGGGCGAAGCTCCCTTGAATCGAAGACAAATAATTAGTGCGTTTTAAGAGTAATAACGCTGAATTGATTTCACCCAAGGAAAACAAGGCAGTGTTATTGACCAGTTCAAAACCCAACAACGCCGTCCAACTATTTTGGTATTATACTTGAAAATTCTCTGGCATTTCTGAAACGTGAAACTAATGTAGCAGTTAAAATTAAAATAAAAACAAGTGTAATCAGTAATCGAGTCATACCAGTCACAGAGTTTTATTTATGAAGTCTGTTAACTGGTATATTAATTTATACCAGTTATAGTGTACATATACCAGCTTACTGGTATTTTAACTCATAACTGGGCATTTCAGTTAGAAACGTCTCAAGTTGTGATCTTACAATGAATGCATGAAAGGTAGATAATTATTATCTACCCGCACGTCTTTCACTTGAAGTTCTGACGGAATTTTCTTTGCTAACGTTTAACGAGTCCCAAAATTTCGAAGTTATTCATTAACTCTAATAAAGTATGGCGGTTATTATTTAAATAGTTAAAATTTAGTTCATGATCATACGCTAGCGACCAAATACTTGCAAATAACTAGTGAGCACAATCCTAATCACAGACATTGAAATTCACCACACATTTAAAAAAGAAATGAGGATCGAAGGCTACATTACTTCATAAGCAAAAACAAGACAACATTGTCAGCAGCGCCACGACGCTCTCACAGAACGCAAAATCCCGCACCAACACCGCATCAAAATAAAGAAGCGAGGCACCACACGCAGCTGCCTCAAGGACGCTGCGGTCGTCCATGATGCGGAATCAATCAAGCGCAAAATTGGGGCAGCGTTTCTGTGGTAGAGAAGGCGGTGCCTCCCTCGGGTGCCCAGGCTGTGTACCATGCTGCTTGTATCGCATTTCCAAGCGTCACAAAACAGTGAATTTGAAGACCCTATTCCTCTATTGTTATCATCACGTTCGTATTTTCGAGTGAGTTAGTTATGAAATTTTCTGTAGTATTACGTCGTAGAGTAACAAGTAATGTGGTGGGTAAGTATTTCTTCCCCTCATTAATGATTGTCGACTTTGTTTAATTCAATCACGAAAATGCTAAGAGTGAGGATATCAATCTCTAATTTTCTTATTAAATACAATCAAAGTGTTGTCACATTTTTGACATTCCTAAAAAGAAAAGCGAGATAAAAATGCCCACTTGAAATTCACCCGACAGAAACGGTCAGAATCATTCTTCTAGAACGGCTCTTAACTGATTTTATTCCAAGTACATCATTTGCTAAGGATATAATTCTGCAAAGCACCAGCCATATCCTGGCACGCAGAGAGGTGCATTATAAGTCTCGACATAAAGATTTTATGTGAGCTGAGCTACGAGCTTCCATGTTGAGTTGTTACCGACGGCTGTCAACATTACTGACTGCGATGTGCGCTCGTTGAAGTAATTCAGAATGCTGAGGTAGGAACTGTCATGTATTCAGAACAGGTTTGATGGCAAGAAATACAGCTTGTATTAAGAATTGCAACCGCCGTAGCGGGAAAATTTGAATTTTGTAAAAACTGCCAGTAAAATAAAACCCTGTTAAATGAAAAATACTTAATACACTTTCCATTTTTTGCATAACAATCTTTTCCTGCAAATTGCAGAAATTTTGTTATAAAAATTGTCAAGATTCATCAAGTACGATAATTATTCCTCCATTTAGCAGTGGAGAAAGAAGAGAAAAGAAAAGTACTGAAAGAAGAGCATTCACGAATGTCATTCCCGCCACAACTCATAAAGAGCAGCGTTCGAATAACTGCAGCGACAGGAATTTGAATAGTTTGTGACGAGTCTAATTAATAAAAGTAGCAAGACAGTCGCGCACATAGAATTTAGGTAAAAATCCAATTTACAATGTCTGACTCCTTGTAAATCGAAAAGTTTCGAAAAGGAATAAAACAAAAGTTTTCTAATGGCCATTCATTACAAATATTCAACATAGTGTTATCCTCATGCTGTTCCCGCACTCCAACGCATCGCACAAGACCAGCGCAGCACCAGCGCAGCGCTAGCGGGACCCACGCCCGTGTAAGTGGGCCCGGCGAGCGAGCGAGGCCATATGGCGTAAAATGTCCTCACGATAAGGAGGACGGACTGCTTGACGTGGCAAAATCGGTTGAGATAGAAGACGTGAGGGTCCCTTGACAGATCGCTCGGCCGGCGTCTCTTGCTCTTCTCATTGGTTTTGTAACAGATGTGACTTTTGCAGAGCAGGGGCGTAGATTGGTGGCGAGTGAGAATGATCTTCGTCAAATTAGAGGCCCAATTCTTGAAATGAAAAACGGGTTAAAGACAACTGAACTTGTAATACAAGCGACGAAATTCATTTATTCAGTGGCGACATTGATATTCATGAAATACTGTATGTGCTCCTGCTGTTGCTTTTGGCACTCATCTCATGACAAACGGTGCTGAAACGACAAATGCTCAAATTAGAAATGAGGCTTTGCTAAGACTACACCAACAGAGTTGTTCACGAGACCAGAACAAGTCCGTCATCTATTATCGTTCCTTTCTC